>MU223160.1:1950017-1961407 GCA_018584345.1 Thuja plicata
TGGAGGAGGGTGGATTTGGTTTCACATTGGATGACATTGAGGAGGAGTCAGATGAGGACTCAGATGAGGAGTCATTGCCAGTACCAGGAGCTACATCCAGGATGGAGAGCGAGCCACACACATCATCTGAGATACTGAGCGAGGAGACACAGACTACACAGCCACGCCCACGCGGACGCCCAGTGCTGGGCTCTAGTTCTACAGCTACTACTAGGACTAGACCCTCTAGTGCCTCTCCCACATTTACTAGCAGACCTGGGAAGAGGAAGATTTAATTTTAATTTGTAATGATGTATTTACTTCTAGTTTTACAGAAACTCAAACTATTCCGCATGAGAATGTGATTTTGTACCCACTTTGCATTTATATATATCTAAACTCAACTTGTTTCAATTGTGTTCTGATTAATTAACTCATTGGATGCATCTTCTCATTGAATTTTGCAAAAAAAATGCATTTCTAATTAAAATTACGCTGTTTTTTAAGTTCTCGAGTTTTTTGCCGAGTTTTTGTCAAAAACTGGCCGAGTTTTTCCCGAATTTTTTTTCCAGGGCTTGGCGAGTTTTAGCCGAGTGAGAGTGTTGCAACTTTGGTGGGGACATATTAATTGGGAGGTGAGTTCACAACCATCTGATGTGAATTCAAACTTCAAAGTTTAGGAACAACCCCAAACATTGGAACTATTCCCTAAACCCCAAAAGCTTCTCCATTATTAGAGTACATTTGTAAGTCAAACACCACATCACAACTCTTAAGAGTAGATAAACTAGATGATGATGGATCACCTTTCATTAACTTAAACCTATATAGTGGGGACATATTAATTGGGAGGTGAGTTCACAACCATCTGATGTGAATTCCAACTTAAAAGTTTAGGAACAGTCCCAAACCTTGGAACTATCCCCTAAACCCCTTCCCTTCAAACTTGGGTCACACGAGCATCGTCGCCCAAGGGTTACGTACATACTCACTTTCAAATAAGATTGAAGTCCCATGTGGTTATCCTAAGATTTCAACTATTGGGATGCAAACTACACATAACATTAAATTTTCCCTCCTAGTAATAAGACTGTAAAAAGTGAAACTATAGCATTGTCATATTGATCAAGCAAAGCAACAATATGAGAGAGCCTAAATTAGCATTAAATTCAAGCCATTTCACTAGGAATACAGATTATTTCTTTCTAGAGAACTGGTTTACAAGGCCACTGCTGTAGAAAAAGATAGACCATAAAATGTTGTTCAGACCAAAAAAACAACCAATCTTCACAATATAACTTTAGTTGTGAAGAAAATCAAGATAAGAAGTAGACACAAAATTAAACCATGATAAAGTATGCATTAAATATGACGTAGGCCATAGAGAACTAAAATATAACCTCAGAATATAGACTATTCAGCTATCATAACAATTTAACTATCTCTTTGGACAGAAGCCAAGCCAAAATAAATAGATTTAAAGTATTTTATCTTGTTAATTTAAATTGAAAGATCCTTGTCATGTGCATATTGAAAATTTTATTTAACATTTGTTGTAGATAAGAACTAGATGCAAAATTAAACCATGGTAAACAACTTATTGACAGTATTGGCATATATCCTAGCATCTGAGTACATAGATAATTAAACCTGGAACCATGATAAAGTAGACACAAAATAGGAAGTACGAACATCAAGCTAATATATAACTTATAAATATAAGCCAATCACCTGACATAAGAGTAAAATACCATCTCTTTGGATGGAAGCCCCACCAAAATAATATAGATTTAACATTTTTTATCTTGTTAGCTTAAATTGAAAGATCATTGTGATGTGCTCATTGAAAATTTTTATTTAACAACTTATTCATTTATTTGTATGCACTTGTTAAATTTTGTCTAAATACATTTATATGGCATTAAGTTATTAGAACGTATTTGCACTTGCAGCAATGTTACAACAAAAATTTGTCTATCTTTGACTGAAATGTGCCACCTCCTGACTCCCTACAAATTTGCAACTAGTTGCACCTCAATGCATGTCCCGACAAGCTCCCGTTTGTAGTTGTGCCCTAAAAATAGTGCACAACTGCATTATTCACTCTAATTTCTAATATTTAGCCATTTCAGAGGTTTCAATGGTTTCACAAGTTGATGGCAGATTGATTAAGTTTTTAGACGCAATTTAAATGTGGTTTTTACATGCTTTAACCACAGAAAAATTGTTGAAAATTACAATCAATAGTTTTTTTTAAAAGATGTGTTCTTTATTTTTGGCTGAGGGGCGTTGTCCACAAGATCAATTTGCAAATTGGGTATAATCAGGAATTTTTACTTCTGTGATCAATTATGTCCAAGATTCCCCACTGCTGCCCCCCATAGGAGTCCGGGCTATGTCTCAGTCCCAATGCGGTTGATCATCCAAAAAAAATACCAAGCATCACCAGCTTGGTCAACATTTACCTTACCAACTACCTAATACTACGCAAGCTCATTAGACAGCATCGGGGCTTGGAATAGATTATTGAGACCCTCGGGCAGCTTTCATTACATTCCATTCAACACCCCCCAACAATAAAATAGGGACAATGCCAACCTGATTAGGGCTCAGCTACTATATAGAGAGGGGACAGAGGAAAGGGGCTCACCCCCCTGCCCAGCTACCACTAACACGGCCCCTCTCTAATCTATCTCCCACCCACACCTACAAGTCTTGAATGGTTGTTCTAGGTGTTGGATTTTGGTTTAGTAGCATATTTGAATATGTTGGATCAATTATTGAGTTGTAAGGCCTTGCTCCTATCGATACAAGAGTTATTTCTATGATTTGTAGTTGTACATTAACAGGTTGTTTTCAGTGTCCTAATTAATCCAAATGCTCTATTTTGTTTAGCTGTTAATTATCTTTTATAATCGAGGACCCAATAGAAACCTCAACTCATTGATCAAAAAATCATGGCGAACAATTAAAGTTTAAGCAATGTAGTATAAGTTAATAACACTTAAGACCCAATATATCCCATTGATGTTAAGGAGCGGGATGATCCACAGAAGGATTAGAGAAACATAGATAAATGTAGGCCAAAGGAGATGAATTAAAGTGAATTTTGAAACGGCTTCTCGAGCAAATCTAGGAACTTCAAGTGCAAGATGTGTAATAACCCCAGTGGGTTATGACTTCAATTCTGCTCTAAATTCGGAATATCAGAATAATTTTTGAAAAGTTTGTGATCTTTTTTTTTTTGCAATGTTTTTGTCTTGTTTTTTTGTTTTCTTTTATTTTTGGAATGAATGAGCACAAACATGAAAATTTTAAATGAAATTGCAAAGCAATGCTCACACAAATTTAATTCACTGTTTATGAATATGCAGAAACATATACAAATACTAAATTTATTGCATCGTCTTGATCTTAAAATATATAAGGAACCTGGAAATGTAGACAAGGTGCTGAGTGTCCTTATTGAAGGTTGCCGCTACCCGAAGATGCCAAATTTCTTAACATGAGCACTGGGAATTGCTGCATTTTGCACTTACAGTTCCAACCGATCCCTTTCTTGCAACACAGGCCCTATTCTTTGCTAACGCAGCCTCTTGGGAAATTACAGACAACCCACAGAGAGAGACCACAACAGCTACAGTAATAAACGCAAACCCAAATGACAGCTGCAACTTGCCGTTAGCACCATTCTCAAGCCCATAACGACTTCTGATCACACAAACGCTGCTTTCCTCACACTGACTGTTCTTCAAAAGACTTCAAACGTGGTTCTGGATCACAAATATTAAGGGGCACGATTCACCAGTAGGAAATATCAATTCAAAGTGCAAGAAACTGAGAGAATTTCCAATTCTCTAGTCTGAAAGAGATTCGAAACCCTTGGTCCAATTTCTGAATTCACAAAATCGCCAAATACATGCTGTATGCCATAGTTTGATTTCAGACCCTGCTTAAATCGCTCCTTTCCAAATCCAAAATTTGTCTTCAAACTCATGCCACTGTAATCCATCTTCCGCATTACTCCTCGTAAACGTTCACAATGATCTTGCAAATATTCTAAAGTTTGAATTATAATGGTCAATTATAATTTCCTGCCCTTTACAAGTTTCCAAAGATTGAATTATAATATTAAATTATAGTTCCTCCTCTAGACATGACGTCAAACTACACTTATAAAAGTGTCTTTTCAAAACATTAGCCATAACATGAAAAAGGCCTCCAAATTAATAAATAATAAAATAACAAATAGGCCCCATTTCCGAATATTCCTTCAATGCACATTTTAAATCCATTGGCCCCCAAACTTTAGGATATTATTTATAATAACTTTATTAAATGAACCCCCTTTAATAACTTGCACAACTATGTAATAAGCTCGACACGATTATTAATTAAGTAAAACTCAATTAATAATCGTAAATTCCATCAATAGCTTATTTAATCCGAGGTGAGCAAAATTGGGGACATTACAAGATGTGTGGTAAGAGAATGGGAAGGAAGTTTGATATCGTTTAATTCCAAAAAAATTGAGGGGACCAACAACATAGCAGAGATACAAGCAGTTTGGCTAGCTTTGAAAACAAGAAGACAACTTGGTTATAAACAGATACATCTAGAGGGTGACTCTCAAATTATATTGAATGCAATAAAACAAAGAAAGATTCATGATTAGAAATTGAGTAAGGTTTTTGGGCCAATTTGGCATTTATTAGGGGAATTTGATGATTTATGAATCTCGTGTATTTATAGGGAGGGCAATACTATGACTTATCTTTTGGAATTGTGAGCCACAAACAAGAAGTACATTGTGCTTTATATTTTATAGGATGTCTAATATGAGTTTGAGGAATGAGAATGAGAAATAATACAACAAATTAATGAGCATTAATGCAGAGTGAAAGTTGAATCTTGAACGAGGAGAAAGGACAATGAGTGGGGTATGCAGCAAGTGGCGATGTCGAATAGGAGGTAGGTAGCGGGGTTCGTTTTAAATGGAACACAATAGAACTTATTACCCAAAAAAGGCTAATTTTAGTCTAAGGGCAAGAGAGTGACAAATAATTTCCAAGGGCACGATAATAAATGAAATATTGAAGAATGTATTTTGCAGCATTGTCCCACGATGTTGCAAGCAATTCAATGGTTACTAGGAGACATGTTTCTTAACGTGGATTTCAAATACCAAACCAATGTGGGTATTGCTTCAATGGTTCTCGCAGTTGGAGACTAAAGCTGCAGGGAAGCGAATCATGTGGCAATGGTGAATCATGGAATGAATCATGGAGCAGTGGTGAGGAGACCTAGAAATGTCTACAAGCGTAGGTTTTTGAGCACAAAGTGAATGCAAGACAAAAGTCTGTTATCACTTCACCATCCCCTTTCAGCCATTTATGATATGGGTAACCACCATTAACAATGGCAGGTTGGAATTTGTCAAAGATATGTTAGTTAAATCACACGGAGTGGAGCTATAGTGTGTTGCAAAAAATGACTAGTGAGACAATGGAGACACCTCTAGCTAACATGGAGGATTAAATTGTTCAGTTCGTATTGTTTTGTATCTATGTAATGTTAATGAATAAGCCTATCTATAGGTTTTTTGATTAAATGTGTATGGGATAGAAAAAATCTGATAAGATATGGATGTATAGGTCATGTTTGGAACAGTGCAAAGAAGTATGATGCCATAAATGTAATATTTTATGCTTATCAATACAAAGGATCCAAACCCCAAGTCTATGATTTACATATAAAAAAACACTTAAAAACCAATATAGTGCGAAGATTATTGTATCAAGAATACAAACTACACCTTCAAATTTTAACATGCAGGCATACAAAAAACGTGTACATTGGCTATGTTGTCAATATCCAAGTCCTCAATTTCACATTCCTCTAAAGGCAATCGCACTAGAGTACAACTACTCCGTCAAGTGGAATTTGGTCTTGTTTTGATGAAGAAAACTCCTTATACCCAAAACTAGAGAAGAGGGAAAGCAAAATGTGCTATTATGTATGCTTAGTTCTCTACCTTAGTTGACCCTAATCAATTCCTTTTAAATGAATGAATAAAACCAAAAGTACTCCAACTGCTCTCACAAGATTAAGAAATAGCTACTTGTAAAGGTACTCATATTGCAAATTATTGCAATTTGAATGTTTCACTCCCAAGGTTCTACCACCTCTCTATTGGATCTTTCTTCGCATAAACATATCAAAAAAGGCTTCCAAAGCAAGTAATATTATTGCCTACATGAAAATTAATTCCACTCACCAAATCCCAAAACTCCTCCATTACCTCTCTGTCCTCATATGAAGGCATCTATTCTTGGTGACTATATGTCATACAACTTGGGATTAAAAGCATAAATTACCCAAAAAAAAGTCATGTTAAAAGTGTTCCATCTTCTATACTTTTTTTTCCTTTATCAAAATATATAGACAAGATTCAAAGAGGATTTCTACTTTTATTGTCCTTTCTCTTGTAGAATCAATTTTTTCATCAATACCTTTCAAGTATGTCTTGTTTGAATCTACAGTTTTTCTTAAAAATAGTCTAGATAAGGTTAGCCACAAATTTAACATCAGCCTGAAAACAATCATGAAGACCATCCTTCTTAACTCAACTACAATATCTAATGTAACTACCTCCAAGCTACAAATGTATTAGTAACTACTATGGAACACAAAAGCCCCTCTAACAACATAAAGAGGAGTACAAAGCATACATTGTATCAACGAGTTTGTAAAGCTCTCTGCTTATTGCTACGGTGGAGCAAATAAATACTTCAGATATCTACATCATGATTGCATAGATAATAACACCAAATAAAATATAATATTGTTTTTTCCCAAGATAGATATTATGTTGTTTGCGTTCACTTTATAAAATCCTCTTCCCATCACCTACCCTACAACTACCTTAAGAATAAATTCTCATACACAACTATCACACCCAATATTATAATACTGGCAACATTATTATATACTAGTAAAAGCAAACATGATTATTTATTTATAAACTACACTAACCTAATACTAACTATGGATGTAATATTAATCCCAACATTTCCCCCTTAGTACAGCAATATAAACACTGGATGAAACACTGCATGAATTGGACACGATAGCCCATAATGGAATCTAATCAAGCATCTCCACCAAATGTCCCCACTCACCTAGAACACACCAAACTAATCACATTAATGCATGTCCTAACTGTCAAACTTGCAAAATCTTCTATACCACACAGAGAATTCCAACCTCAATTCACAATAAGAGAACAATTCCTCTAAGAGTCCACCCTTTTTGATGTGTCAAAATCCCTTCTTTAGTGTTGTGAGAACAAATCCCTCCTTAGAAGTATAGCAAGAACAAAAGCAAAAAAAGTGAATACACTAATCACACCTCTTTCAATGATTAAACTATCCATGAAACTTGTAAATGTAGATACACTAGCCCCAACTCTTTAAATGATTAAACTATCCACAAAAAACATAAATGTAGACACACTAGCCCCAACTCTTTCAACAATTAAACCATCCACAAATTCTACCAAGAACTAACAAGCCCCCTTTGCTCCAAGAAGGGCCACAAATACAGTGGTGCTTCTCAAACACTACCACGCACTACGAATCAATAGTTACATACTTAAATTGTCAATCAGTTCATGTTTTCCTCTAAAGTAAACGCAGACATAACTAGCCCATACACACATAGCATACCTCTAACAACATGCAATACCTTGTGCCATCTTAACAATATTTTTCATATGTGGTTGAGTTATTTTCCAAATGACCTCCAATTATTGTCATAGCACCACCATGTATGAACCAACTTGTATGTTATACTGCGACACCTAAAACTCACTGCATCTCACCACATTTGCATTATGTAGATAAACTCTTCCTACAAGAACTCTTTATAAGTGAATATCACCCAAGTTCCAACATATAACACCCAACTTTTTGTAACAATTATAAAGCTATAGACCATTATGAGGATGAATGTTATCAGTTTAGAAGAAATTATATTCCTAATTGTAAAAATACTAGTTATACCACATCATAGGTGAAAGGCAAGTCAATTAAATCATAGTTATACAACTTGAGAATCAAGAAAGCTCGAAAGACTCAACTTTGGCCCATACCCATGAACTTAGCAAAAACTCAATAAAAACTAAAAACTCAACAATTATAAAATATAATTAAATTGATTAACTCAACAAAATTTTAAATAGGCAAGTCAATAGGAAAGCATAATGGCTATGATTTTTTCCTGCAAGTGCTCACAAGTTGCGTACATGCTCCGTGAATTTTCAATCTATGAGTTAAATGATTAATATAAAGCATCAAGTTAGATTGAGATATTTGATTCATTCTCGAGAGGTAGTCATCCATTGCATTCTAAATGAACGAGAAAGGTAATCAATATCCTTCCCGATCCTTTAATACAATTAAATAAAAGTAGGTTTGAAGGTCAATTGATTTGTGAAAATTTTAATGAGCACTATAGTTGGCGAACAATTGGTGTATGGACTTACCTTTATAAATGACACCAAAATATAGATCACCAAGGACAACCCAACCCTTGGGTATGCCAAAAATAGGCCCATTTGTAAACATCCATATGTAAATACAACATTGACAACCACTAATAAAAATGAAGTTGTTTACGATCTTCCACCCTATGCTCCTTCCCTTAATTGTATGGTTAAGGCTCCTCTTTACAATGGGCACATTGGGTTCAAATAGCAGGATATTGTGATATTTATACTAACTCCATTGATCTCTCATTTTTTTCTTAAAGCATAAGCACCCATAGAATAGCAGACGCAAATCGCGCATGAGTTTCTCCAAAACCACATGCATCCACAGAACATAAGCAGCATGTCATGCAAAAAAATTTCTAGAATCACAAATATCCATAGAATAGGAGCTGCATAAACTATTCAATCTCTAAAGTCGTCCTCATCGCTAATAATCTATGAAAGCTTTATTATTCATTTTCTTTCATTCTTGTAAACCCCGTAATCCTGTTCTCAAAACCTAGAACCCCTATTGCAAACCTTGACACTGCCTACACGTTAAAATTTACCCTCATTCCCAGCTAAATCCTAGATCTGCGCAAGACCACCCCATAATTAAAATGGCAGAGCAGGTTACAGACACACACAACACCAAGGAAGCTGAGAAAGTAACCCTTAATCACAAAAAAGCATCAAAATTGACCCAGAACTGGGCCAAGATCCATGAGAAAACAACCCAAAGCTGGAATATTGTTTAAGAATATATCTGTACTCTCATGTTATTTGAAAAAAAGTGATGAATCTGAATGGACTACAACTTTCCCAGACCATAAACAGGGCAAGAAAGAAGCAGTCTATGTGCAGAGACAAGTCTGGAGTAGGGGCTGAGCAGAAACAGAATAGAGAAAGAATAAAGCCTCAATAAGGTTCTGGTACTAATTGATATCAACTCACACATTAAATTAACCGCCAAACTCTGTAGATTTACACAAACTCAATTAGGGTTATAAAGATGTACCAGGTTCAGAATGAGCATTGAGTGGAATGAACACAAGCACATCCAGGATGACACCTCAAGCAATACATTTTATTTTTTATTAGAGCTGGAAAATGCATAATTAAAATGAGCCATGCATAATCATAGATATTTACAAGGACAAAACTCACA
The DNA here is from genome assembly GCA_018584345.1 of Thuja plicata. Taxonomy (NCBI): domain Eukaryota; kingdom Viridiplantae; phylum Streptophyta; class Pinopsida; order Cupressales; family Cupressaceae; genus Thuja; species Thuja plicata. The sequence goes on from MU223160.1 coordinate 1,959,695, forward strand.
TGGGCACAGATCACTGCTATAAGTTAACCTCGGCAGTTCTAAGATAAATATCAATATTCCTAACTGTAAAACTACTTATTATATTGCCTCATAGTCATTTTCAGGGGCGACACAATTGAATGATTCATATGAAGCATCAAGAGTAAGACAGATAGAGATACTCAATTCTCAAAATTTAGATCATTTGCTCTCTAAATATACAAGAACGTAAATGAATATCCTTAATGATTTGATATCATTTTATTAAAATGAAATTATTGTGGGTTGACAAATCATTATTATGAAATTGCTTCAGTGCTTACCTTATGTTTTAGGCTCCTTTTATTGGGATAATATAATAATTATGTTATATAAACCATGAATTGCGAAATATTTATAAACTTTTCCATTGATCTTTCAATTTTCTATTAAAGCACATCTATCCTAAAACAGAAGCATATCATGTAACATGACACTACAAAGTTAGATGTATACCTTAACGATTGAACAACGCTGCTCGAGAAAAAAGTGGTTTCAAGGACACGTAGCTCTGGAAGATGTTTAGTAGCCTTGACTAGAGCTGATACAGCCGTCTGTACTCTTTCTTCAGACAAATTCTCACCACGGAGAAGACCAAGACCTTCAATCGAGCCTCCAAGCATCCAAATTTCCAGCAGTGGACATGTCATAGCCTATAAATCACAAATTCAGCAAATCGATCATCCATTCTTAGACAAGAGACAACACATTACATGCAGCCTAAAAAAAGTTTGAAATTAGAAAGTTGAGCACTTACCACAGATACCAACTCAAAGAAGCTGAGACTAGCACAATTGTTTAATGCAAGAATGCGTAACCCAGCACCAACACTGGTCATTTTTGACCAATGTGAGTTTACATGCATGTTGATTTCTTTATAAGTACCTTCATCTCTCTCAACTAGAGGGATATCCCTGGGAATATCCAAGCGATCAAGATGACTAAACATAATGCATTCTAGACGTGATCCATTCACAGCTGCTGCAGCAAGTAAGTTACCAGCAGCCGTGGGTCCTATTCCAAAGCACCTCTGCATGCTAATAGTTCGAGGACCCGTTCTTACTGAAACTGCCAATGCATCTGCCACATATGATGTCCTGCACCAAATACAATCAAGATCAATCTTATCAGAATTAAAGAATAAAATATAAGCTACCATAAAGACAATGCATGGTGGCAATCATTTCTGATAAAATATGGGTTTGATATTAAAAATATCCCAGGAAAAACTAATTGCCTTTCTGATACATTAACTAGGGAGTCACTCAATTTTATGTTTCAAAGAACAAGAAGTTGTTTTAGAAATCCCAAGTTTTTCCAGATTTAGCCAAGGAACCAATGTGAACAATCAATGATTATCAAAGATGGGTTGGAGAACATGCCCAACATTATCCTCCAGAATCTCTACTGCCAGCTATAGATATATCATATAATTATATATTATAGAACATTTTTACTGTATTAGTAAATACCAGTGTTACACCGGTACGGGGGTACGTCGGTACAGGGGGACGCCGGGACGAGTTTCGGGTACGCAAAAAAAAAGGGCCTCAATTTCGGTACGGTGGGGGTACGGCGGCGGGGGGACGAGGGGGGGAGGGGCCAGGAGTGCTGTAGAGGGGCCAGGGGTGTTTCAATATAATTATATAACATACCAAATTGGTTCTTGAAATCAGAAATACTTGAACATAGCAA
>MU223160.1:1961749-1985857 GCA_018584345.1 Thuja plicata
TCCGCCAAAGGAACACCAACTAGCCCTACATCGGCTTATGAAGGCTTAGAGGGCCTTATATGGGACCCACATCCTTTTAGGGTTCCATAAGAACCAATTAGAAAATTAAATTTTATTAAAAAACTTTTAAAAAAGCACTTTTTAAGTCTGCCCCCGGCCGTACCCCATCGAGTACCAAAGTACCAAAGTACCTGACGGGTGCGGCGGCGAAACGGCAGAGCTTGGGCGGCGGTGGCGGTACTCCGGTACGCAGAGTACCAGTACCCGGTGCTCTGGGGTTTTGGGCCTGGTGCGCGTCCCCGGGTTACACTGGTAAATACTCCTAAAGTATATACAGCCCGATATGACTCTCATCACTTCTGTGCACAGCTGCACTAAAACTCTCTGACAAAACTCGATTTCCAATGACTTGATGAAAGGCACCTCTGAGATCAATAAGCAAGAGATTAATGGGACGAATGTTGGATTTTTTACACACTGTATGAGATGGTCCCTAAGCCATTGCTTGCAAATGGAAATGATTTGGGTTTACCCCATGAGCTGAGGGGTTCAGAGGTACAGCCACCCCTATTCTTTCAAAAGCTTCAATTTTTCCCTCCTCTAACCATGTTGGATAAGGCAGAAATCAATTGAAAAGAAAATATAGGATTTACATAATTCTTTTGTTACTATGACACAATCCTCAATTTTCGTGGAACTTGTTGTGAGTTTTTCGCACCATCGCCCCATTGCAAATGGGAACCTCCTCTTTTCACTTTAGCAGCTAGTAGTTTAGTAGCTTTGGTGGCAGTATAACAACATTTCGAGGTCTTAACAGCACGTTAAAGTCCTAAAGTGGTCTTAGGTGCAAGTCAGAGTCTTGTGGGAGATGAGAGGTTTGCAATTGTAATTTGAGTTTCCAACACTTGGCCAATTTCCTCATCAAGGTGGAATTCCTACAACTCATGGAGAAATGTGAAGTTTGTATGCAAGGCGAACATATAAGAGTTATGAGAAGAAGTTGCCTTTGAACTTAATTGGATTACTATGAATTGCAGCTCTCAAACAGCCTACATGCAGATTGAAATCAAAAAAATGATGATGTCAATCGGAGGATGGAATGAAGATATTGAAACCAATGGGAATCTGAGCAAAGGAAGAAGATAAGTTTGAATTGCAAGTAGTGAGATCAAGTAGCTGAAGGAGATCAATCTGCAATTTTTAAAGTTAAGTGAGTGGAAAAGGATAAGCACTTAGAATTTTTGACCCTTAGGCATGAGCCCCAAGGCAGGTTGGCATTCCAACTTCCTTGGGGCTCCAAAGCCCAGCCACTCCTTGAGCACCTTTCAGCATTCAACAGCACCAACACTTGCAAACTAAGACATGATACAAGTTAAGGATTGAAACAAGGATCATTGCTGATGAAAGGACCATGGAAAGATCAATTAGTTTGCTGACTGACAGACAGATGCAGATCCAAAGGACAAAGTCACTTAAAGCATGAAATTGGAAACCAACACTACGCATTTTTTGGATAGCACCAAGCTTGGGCGAACCCAAGTGAGGTCGGAATTCTGACCTCCTTGGGGCTCCATGAGCCCAAACAAGGTCAGAATTCCGACCTTGGTTGGGCTCCATGCCCAGCAACTTCCCCAATTCACCCAGCATTTAAAATGAAATCAGAACGCAGGGAAAGGTGAAATGGGCAAGGTAAAGTGAGATTCTAAATGTTGTCATAAATAGATTCAAAATCTTGAAGCAAGAAGATCAAGTGATTGAAGTGCAAGTTCGATGAACAAATCTAAATTCTGAGTTTGATGATGAAGAGGATGACAGAAATGGAGTGCAATTTCGAATTAAAAATCATAAATAATCACGAAATCTGATGTGAAATTGAGTGGAAAGCCTTGAAAGTTGAATTGTTTAAGCAAAATTTGAAGGAGACCAAGGAACTAAATTGAGGCTCCAGCCCAAGGCAGGTCGGAATTCCAACCTCCTTGAGACTCAATGAGCCCAAGAGAGGTCGGAATTCCGACCTCGCTTAGGTAGGGGTCTCATGAGGGGGGCTTAAGCTCTATTTTTGAGGAAGAGGGTGGTCCCATGAAAAAAGATTGTTTAACTATGGGTTTATTTAGAATCTTCTCCTTCAAAATAGGAGCCCCTAATTTTTAGCAAGCAGGTGAAAAAGGGGTGGGGCTAGAAATAGCCCCACTAGCTTAGGAATGTTTTTGTGTCATTTGTCAAATATTTAATTTCAGAATTTTCTTTAAAAATAATTTTGGTGGGAAAATGGGTTTTTTACTTATTTTTCTTATGCACAACCACCAGCCTCCTTAAATTTCAGAGTTTAAAATTTTAAACTCAACTAGACTACAAAATTCATGGGACCGCCTCCTTTAAAATATTCCTAAAAAGCAGCAAGCAGCTCCAGCTTTATTTTTTAGGAAGCCCCCTTCCATGGGACCCCAGCCTTAGGCTCCAACGTGAGCAAGAGTTGAGTGTAGCCCAACACATGGGCAATCTCCGAAAATCTTAAGAGCCCAACAACTAGTCATTTTCCACCTTAGACATTGAGTCGAACTCATGATCAATCTCCTCCAAGTGCATGAGCCCCACAAGCGGGCAATTTCCAAAAATCTAACGTGTAAGAGCCCAGCAACATAGCGAATTCTGAAAAGATGGCAATTTCCAAAAATCTAAGGTGTGTAAGCGCCCAGCAACATAGCAAATTCCGAAAAGATGTTTTGCAATTGAAACTTGTTGAAGGCGATACCAATCAGGTCGGCCTTGTTTGATGGGACATGTCTTTTGAGCGTGATGCCTATATAGCAAGAGTTGAATGCTTCATTTTACAACAAACAATTCGGTCAAGCTACAATTGCAAATAGAGGTATAAAATCAAAACATTAACCTTTTGGAAGCAAGTTGAAAGTTGGAAATCTTAATTCAAAATCAGAAATTGGCAATTGTTTTACAATGCAACTTCATATCAAGTTAATACCATGTGAACTTCTATTATCAGATTATATTGGTGTTGTTTACGCTTGCCATTTTATAGGCTTAACACGGGGTTTTGTCCTGTTTTGTCTTGTTTTGCAAGGGTGAAGGTGACAAACAAAAGATAGCATGGAGCATCAGCAAGGCTGCCATATGTCTTTCATCAAGCCAGCAAGATTATGTTTGAGGTTAAACATTACATGTGTGCAACATCAAGGACAGCATGGAGGCGTCATCAATGCAATCACTAGTGATTCATCAAGAAGTTGCAAGCGGTTCATCAAGAGGACAAGCCAGATGAGGTTCAAGGTTGAAGATCAAGATGCAGATCCAATTCAAGTTATGAAGATGGAATTCAAGAGCAAGTTATACAGGAAGGATGACCAAGTCTACAAGTGGAGAAGAGTATCACAAACTTTAATTTCCTTCAAAAATCCAAGTTCAATTAGAACGATCCAACCATCACTTCTACAAGAGCAAGATCAAGGCGAGATACCAGTACAAGCAAGTTCAAAGTCATATCAATGAGAAGGTTTCAAGGTGAACTTCGAAAGATGAAAGACTACATAAAGACTACATAAACGTGAAGCAATTTTCAAAGGATGAAAGACTACATGAAGATGAAGCATTTTGGGAATATGAGCCATCACAATCAATTGAAGACTAAAAAATGTTGAGTATCAAGAAATATTTTTTCATCTCCAAGGAATTGACCAAGTTTACAAGATAAGCATGCTAAGGTGGTGCCCACTCATCCTCAACCAATCAGAAGACTCCAAATCCACATGTCCAAGTTCATCCAATCATATTGTTCCAAGTGTACATGTGGAGTCCACCTCATGTCTTCACCTAACCTATTTTCTCATTAGTTCATAAAAGTAATGTAATTTTCTGATTGGCCCATAAGGTGGTGCTTTTATGTAGTTGGATTAGGGTTGTGTTGGCTTAATCTTGGTCATTAGTTCCAAATCAATCAGAGTCGTTCATTGTTCTTGGAGCAACTATATAAGCCTTGCTCAAATCATTTGTAAAGGAGAGAGTTGTGGAGACTGTTCCTAATATACTCCAAAATTATCCATTCTTCATTGTTGCTATCATGGTGAATGTTTGTTAAGTTTTGAGTATTGCATGGTTTCTACATTTCCTCACTTAAAGTAGGAATTTCATTTATATTGACTAGACGTAGAGGTAGATGAATGGAAGATACTATTGTTGGTGAACTATGGTGAAACTTATGTTCATACCTTTTGGTACTTTATGATTGCAAGTAGCAGTGTAAGGTTGGTTTGAACTAATTGCAAGTACTTAACTTCAATTGGAGATGTTCATTTGGATTGCACCAACATTGGGTATCTGAATGAGTGTTGACAATATGAAAATCATACTTGCATCCTTAGAAGATAGCACCCTCCTTTGCGTAGTTGATTTGGTGAAGCAAGGACTAGTTTGAGTCTCACCTCACCATCAATACTCTCTTAACTCTTAACCCTTTTTTTGCACTTTGCTTTTTTAAAAAGTGGTTGAGGAGTCCTCATTGCCAAATCATTCGCATTTGCAAAGTTGATGTCCATTGAATGAATAGTGCAAGTCCCCAAGTGATTACTAGCATATCACATTATATAACTAAGTTAAGTCCAACATTACAAGGAAACTTGGGGTTGTCTTAGTTGATCACACATTGTCTATGCTTAGCATCTAAACTTCCTTATTCAAGAGAGGATTTGATATTTGGTGTTCTATCATAGGATACTAAGTGTTTGGTCTTGCATGTTGGAGTGGCCATCAAACTCACATCAACAAAACCCAACGCAGCTAAAGCTTGAATAAATTTCAAAGCCCTCATCCAATGGAGATTTTGGCCCTAGAAAAACCCTAATAGTGATTTTTGAAGGTGACAGCTGTAAAAGAAGAGTGAATGAAGCAAGTTGCAAGCTCTGAAATTTTTGGCATAGTTTGGCAAACTTACATTAATCTTTGTCTATTCACTAGAAATTGTTGATGCATGGAGATTTAGTGACATGCTCATTTGCAAAAAGTTGACTTATGGCTGGTTATCTGTAGATACCCTTTAGATAGAAATGCACTGTTGAAGGGGGGTCCTTGGTTCTAGGATGAGACTTTCTTGTGCTTGAACCAGGGTTTCTGTGGAATTCAATCATTCACCTAATCCTTCCATGTATCTCCAATTTAGATGAGGTTTCCAAGCCTATTGCTTTAGTTATGGTCTTCAAAGAGTCTTTCCTCTGGAAAATCTCTGAGGAAACTAATTTCTGTCCCTGATATTGAATAGATGTTTAGATATTTCACTTTTGCAAGAATTCTTGTAGGATTTGATTCGCCAAATAAATTGTTTTTTTTAAGTTTATGTAAAAGTTGGAAACAAGATTTGGAAGCAACAGATTGACTATGAAGGAGTTGACTTTAGCTGCAAATCATGCTTTGCTATACGCCACTTGGCTGCCAAGTGTCCCAGGATGTTTCTATTGACTCCTAGTTAAAGGCAGGCTACTTGGTGCATGGAGTCCGATCCTCAACACAATGTGATTGATTCTGATTGTGTTGAGGATGTTCTCTACGAGCCCTCCATTGACAGTTCTTATAATTCTTCAAACTCCCAAAATGTTTCTTCTCCCTAGGCTATTGAGCCCCCACATTTGTCAAAAAGGTGACTCTTTTTAATTTTCTTGGAAAGGATGGTTCTTCTTCTTCTAATGTTGTTGTGTGCCCCCTATCCGTGGCAACCCATAGCAGCAAAAATCTTTTGGGGAAAAATTAAAAAATCAACAAAGAAAAAGTTTGTTTGAAAAAATTAGGATTTAAATGAAAAAAAATCAATTTTAATAAAAAGTTTTAAAATGTTGAAAAAGAGAGAAAAAGCTACTTTTTCAAAAAAAATTAAAAGCATTTCCATAGCATAGAGATATAGAGAGCATATAAAATAGAGAGTTTAGCCCATGAATTGTCAAAAATGGAGGTTTGGCCCATGAATTGCCTGAAAGAACTAACAGAATGCACTGTAACACATAAGCTTTGCTAGTAAATGATTATTTGGTAAGTTATATATGAAGTCAATAGAGTTATTGCCAAGTTAACATAAAACATTTCACTGAACCCCTAGCTTTCTTGTATGATATGAGTGGATGGTAAAATGCTACTAAAAACACTGCATTCCAAATTATTATTAATATCAAAAGAATGTTTAATCATAGAGAATAAACTATCATAACAAAATGTTTAATCACAGAGAATAAACTATTATAACAAACTGTGAAACCTGGGGATCACCCCGTAAAGCAACGGTAGTTGCGTGCTCTCCATTGAGAGAAGTCTCGCGTTCAACTCACAACATGTTGACATGTTGGTCGAACACTCCCCTGTCCCTTGAAACTGCAGCCGACCCACATGTGGAGGAAGGACCCGCTCGTCACACTTACCTGTAGATGGAAGAGTTGGCAAAAACACAAAGAAATAATGGTTGGCGCGACGTTGTTCACGGCGTTCTACACAGTTGATTGACACCCGCAGACCGTCCATAGACTTCCCAAGGACTCACGCACAATGGTGGTTGGAGAATTTGTCAGCTCAAGGTAGTATGACACGGTGGAGGTATAAGAGACCAATGGAGGAATAAGGAGGACGGGCCTAGCATAATGGAGAGATAAGGTGACATGGAGGGATAAGGAGATCGCTTGGGTGCCCGGAGAGATAATTGAATGTCGTGTCATCCTGCACAATAAGAGGGACTATTCTTGATCTACCAAAGTGACTCTAGCAAAGAACATGTCTAGGAGGTGATAATGCCTCGAATATAGTGTAAGATTCACCATGGGATGGGGTCCCCCAATGTGACCCCACTGGTTCATAGCTCCAGTCAAAAGCGTTTACCGATCAAATTTAAAAAAAAAACTGTGAAACCTTTGAAAACTTAGTAGGACGTCAAAACAATTACAACAAACATGTTTGCATCCCAAAATAATATAAGAAAAAAAAAATTATCACTAAGAAATTTTCAAGTAGAAAACTTCAAAGAATATATTATCCAAATAAAAATCCAATAAATTGATAAAAGATAGAACATTTCTTATAGTAGGTAGAGTCAAATAGTCATGAATTATGCATTTTCAAAGATTCGGGATACAAAACCAAGTCACGTCTAAAAGCTTTTCTATTAAACAAAACCTTCAAATTTAGTCAAAGTACCGACTCATATAGAGTAGAAGAAGATAGACACACGCCATGTTATAGGATAAATATAGACAATATCAAAATAAACATACAAAATTACAATGACTAAGATTTTGAGGTCACAAAGATTGAACATCTTGGAGCAATACTAGGTTAAATATAAATATCAGGTTGATGTTTTCATGCAGCCAAGAGTTTTTGTCCTACAATATGAAACAAGGAGTCACAATGACTAAGATTTTGAGGTCACAAAGACTGAACATCTTGGAGCAATAATAGGTTAAATATAAATATCAGGTTGATGTTTTCATGCGGCCAAGAGTTTTTGTCCTACAACATGAGACAAGGATAAAATGTTATAAAGACAAAGATGACATACACACAACATTACCTCTTAACATTATTTCTTTCCACGGAACTAATTTGCAAGGCTACCACTGGAAAAAGATAGGCCATAAAATGTTGTTTGGACCAAATAACCAACAAATCTTCACAATAACAATCTAGTTGTGCAGAAAATCGAGATAAGAAGTAGACACAATATTAAACCATGATAAAGTATTCATAAAACATGAGGTGGACACAGCAACCTAAAAATATAATCCTCAACATATATACCATTCACTTGTTCTCTCTTTGGATGGAAACCCACCCAAAATAAAAATAGATTTAACGTTTTTTATCTAGTTAATTTAAATAGAAAGATCTTTGTGATGTGCAGATTGAAATTTTTATTTAACGTTCAATGTAGGTAGAAGTAAACAAAAATTAAACCAAGATAAACTAGACAAAAAATATTAAGTACCTAAAGCGAGCTAAAATATAAACTCGAAATAAAGATCATTCACCTATCATAACAATAAAATACTATCTCTTTGGATGGGAGCCCCACCAAATAAAACAGATTTAGTGTTTTTTATCTTGTTAATTCAAATTGAACGATCCTTGTGATATGCACGTTGAAAATTTCATTTAACAAGTTATTCATCTATTTGTATGTGTTGGTTGAATTTTGTGTGAATACTAATACTATTATTCGTGTAAATACTAATACTATTTATATGGCACGAGGTTATAGAATGTATTTGCACTTGCAGCAGTGTTACAGCAAAAAATTGTCTACCTTTGACTCAAATGCATAGGCTCCCGATTCCCTGCAAGTTTACAACTAGTTGTGCCTTCTTTGCATGTCTCGACAAGCTCCCATTTGTACTCATGCCCTAAAATAGTTTGTTTTGCAAGTTTCGAGGGTTTCATAGGTTGGCGGGAGATTGATTAAGGATTCAAACCGATTTATATGTTATTTTCATGCAATTTAAAATCACAATTAAAGGTTTTTTAAAAGATGGGATTTTTTTAAAAGGGGGGACGAGTGTCTGCAAGACAGATTTGCTAAAAGATTTAGTAGAAATTTTGTGGAGATTTTTGCTTCTCTGAGGCAACCCCAATGCTAATGCAACTTCACGTAATCATAATGGTTGGGTCACAATGGAAAGAAATAAGAGGATGTCTCCTCCAACTAAAAGTGGTAACATTGAAAGCAAGATGATCTTTTATTCTTGTGAAAAACAGGGTTAGCATAGTTAAGGTGTTCAATTATTTAGTTTTATTAATAATTTTTGGATGGATACTTCTTTGTTGATGATCTATTCCCTAATGTCATACTTGGAAATCAAATACCCATTAATGGAAATCCAATCAAAAATTTCAGTTCAAAGAAGGAAACTCTTGAAAGCGGAAAGCAAGAAATTCAATTACTTGATGCATCATCTAACACCTCATTCAATTTTTTCAAAAGATTCTTTTGAATAGTGGCTTTACTATGACTAGAATTGATCAAGCAGAGACCATACTACAGAAACCAACTTCACCAAACACATGGCAACAAGGACAAAGCAATTGCAAATTGCCTTTGATTTCTATAAAAAATAACATCTTGGCCATAGTAAAATTGTTGGGTACTCACAAATCATCAAGTACTTGAGCGTCACCAAGTACTTGCAAACCTTTTTTCTAAACAAGTTCATAGAGACTAAGCTTGCGGATCAAAGGGGTCAAAGTTTTTTATGAATTGTGGCAGAAAAACTCAGCAAGTCTATGCATGTACCTCATGGGACATGGAACAAGTAACTCAAAACAACAAAAATGTGCCAAAACATAGCATAAAAACTAAAAAACATAATTTTCTAATATTTGAGCTCTCTAGTACAAATGAGAGTGAAACTAGATAGTTTTTTGCCTTTTTGAAAACTATGGATATAGCTTAAGGTTTTTACCATTTTGAAAATTATGGATATAGCTTGCACCATGAGTGTAGTTTCAAAGGTCTTTGTTTGGGCCTAGTACCATGACCCTTGGACCTTGCACTCTATTATGACAAGGAACGCACCCAAGGTATTGTCCCTGACCTTGCAAGGGGCATTGCCCCAAACCCCTATCGAATTCATTCAATACACTTTGTAGCTGTAATTTTTCCATAAATTCCTGTTATTCTCAGAAATTGAAGAACTTTTTAAGTTGCCAAATCCAAGTCAAGTCCAAGTTTGTGAATTATCATCTAGGCAATAAGGATCATTGGCCTTTGAATGCCTGTGTGTCATAGCACCAAGGAACAATAACAAGAGCAAGCCACCTACAGAACTTTACCATTGTAAACAATCCACCATAGCACTTTACCATCTACAAACCAAACAAGGCATAGGTCCATATGAAGACCTTCACACATAGCAAGAAACGAGTCCATCATATGGGGAAAACATGCACAATATCTACCACCCTATTTAAGCTATAGCAAAATGAAAAGGGGTGAACAATAAACAAAGTGCCTAGAGTTGAGAGATCCAATCACGAAACCAAAGAAAAAGTATAGGTGATGTATCAAAATTGGAGCACAAATTAAATTGCAACCAATCATCAACCCCATTCACAAAAATTAAAAGGGGGGAGTTGTGGCAATTGACATGAGATCAAGTTGCACAAGAGACTTTAAACTACCCACATGCCAATTATCTACTATAAATGATGAAAAGGGGATTGATCCACCCCAAAAATTGCCAAGAAATCAACCACCTTGTGATGTCCCCTACAAAAATGGACGAAGAGGATCTCTTCAAAAAAATTGCACATAGAAAGAACTTCTTTCATAAACTTGGAAGCCTCCCAATTAGGGCAAGAATTTTTTAAAGCCCCATCAACTCTCTTCCCACAATAAGATTCTTGTAATCAACTTCATTATCAAAAGACAGACATTCCAAGACCACTAACCATTAAACTTTTGTTGCCATTAGAACCCAAGAAAAAGGATCCACTTTATGACCACCCTTACACTTGTAGCCCTAAGATTTAACCTCTAGAAGCCCCATCGGAGTTCAACTTGAAGAAACTAAAGGTGGGAATTTTCAACCTAGCCTTTTGACAATCTCCCAATTTAGATATTGCCCCTTTAATTGGAGAATAATAAATATTTAATATGTACATATGTATATGTATGTATATTTTGTATTTAATATTGCATATTAAATACTCATTAATGGCCTGCATATATTAATCCGCAATACTAAAGACAGATCCTGGATCAAATGGATCCCCCTTTTGGTTGGTATTTGGAAGCTTAATTTTGATGGTGTCCCCCAAGGGAACTAGAGCCTCTCAAGAATGGGGTGTAATATCAGCAACTCCAAAGGTTCCTATTATCACTCTAACATTGCACCTTTCAAACTTGAAGCTTACTCTCAAATAGAACATTGAGTTATCCATCACTGTGTGACCTCCAAAATAGAGATAACTCTCTAGAGAGGGCTGGTTTCCTATTAAACAAATCTTCAAGGACCTAATCCCAATGCTAAATTTCTGATTAAGATGAAAAGAAGAAAAGAAATGTTTAAGAATGAAATGATGGCGATGCACCAATGACAAGAGAAACCTTGGACTTGCTTATCAAGCACAAAATAACCTCAAAGATCCGATTTGTATTCATACAAACTCATGGAATATTGTTACAAAGGTTAAGAGAAGAAAGGTGCAGCTGCAAAAGGGACTGATATGCACAAGATAAAACTGCAATTTTTCAAGAAAACACAATGGTACCATACAAGAGAAACGAAATAATCAGTTCTTTTATTGATTGTGAAAGCTCGAGCATGTATTACAAATTCAATATGCCAAAATTGACACCAAATTTCAAGCCCTTTCTCTACTGCATAATTAGAACAAGATACAGGAGAAGAGTAATTGATTGTGTGAGAGAAATAAGGAAGATGGCTTCAAAAGGAGTTCAACTGCCTCTTCAATGCTTCAGTTGGCTTCACTTTAATCTAGGCATAGAAGGGACAAACATGCTGATTTCTCTAATTGAAACTCCTTGATAATCTCAACTGATGTCTTGAGGTAAACTAGATCTTGCATAAAAATCTTCTAGACAATAAAAACTGTCACTACTCATTCAAACACATGCTTGTTTGTCCACCGTCATTTCATGCACTCCTTGGTGGTGTAGAATGATCTTCTCCTTACTAAATTTTATGCACTAAAATCACCTCTAGATGTCATACCTCTAGATGTCATACTCACCCAAACCTTACGATGCCATTAGAAGTTAATATTTTGGCAACATCCATTGGCTGCTTGCCCACTTATTCAAGTGATACTCAATTGTTTGTAGAAAAGGAGAGTTAACAGAGTTTGTCGTCATTGTCAAAAGTTGAAGGAGTTTAACCTATTTCCATGTTCTAGATTTTCTCCCACGCACTGGTTGTTATCTTCTTCTCATTACCATCACAGCAAAAAACATCTTCAAAATGTTCTAGAACTTCCCAAAATGATCCCAAAAAAATTGTCCTTAACAAGGCAAAACCCTAATCCGTGTCACTATAGCGTCATGAAAGAGAGGGCATAGTCATTCCCACCCAAAATGGACACTTGAGATGCAGAGCAACCTAGAGAAGGTACACAAGATGACTAGGACAGTACCACTAATGGTGAGCAAGTAGGGGAAGTGGAGGAGAATATGTACCATTCTCATTTGGCACTCAACTACATTTAAAATTACTTCTTATGTATTAGTGAGCTTCCCTTTTCATTTTATCTCTCAACTCCTCTTGAAAGAATCAGGCCTTACATATACTTTTGCATCTTTGTCATATGATGAAGGTATTATTATTTCTAGACCTCCAATAAAAAACAAGGCCTTCATTGTTATTCCTCCTATACCGATGTCATGAAGGTGTGTTTGCATCAAGTAGTTAATGCATTAGCACTCTCACATCCATGAAGATGATATGTTTTTCATCGTATACTAATGTCAGGACTCATACAATTCCCAAGCTTCTAGCAATTGTCATACCCCACCTTAGGCTAGGGAGAAATAAATAACAATTGCAGCTTGAATAATCAAAAACCTGGGCGATTTAATAGGTGCAAGGCCAACCCAAATAACTAATAAATTTTGGGCATAATTATTTTGGGAGCGCTAACCAAAGAAAGGATTAATAAGCGACTAAGTTATGAAGGCTGACCTAGATTATAAGCAAGAGGCCTATTGAGATTAGTTAAAGGATTGCCACCTTAACCATTGCTAGTGGGCGATCTCCCTTGAATAATTAATAAACATTTCCTCAAAAAAACAGCTGACCTAGTAATCAGAGATCGGCGATTATCAAGGGCCAGTGGTTGTATAAGTAAAAGCAGCACTTTTAATAGACAAAAGGAAAAAGATCTGACTTAATAAACAAATTTAGGCAGTGATTTCCTAAGAATAACAGATAATCAAAATAGAATCAACTTTTAAACCGGCAGTTAAGAGAAAGAGTTATGAACCTTTCACAAGGATGGAAATATTGAAGAGGCGTGATTTCTCCCTCATATTAAAGGGTATAAGGGAAGAAGAATTCATTTGTAGTGGGCATGGAACAAAGGATCTGAAATATAAGACAGTCTGATCTACAAAAATGAACCAAGCAATCTGCGAACATCAAGGAATTGGATCAAGATCACTTGTATGCTCCAAGGAACTCGCAATCTTCAACAAAGTTTTGTGAATTCAGTAATCTTCAACAAAGTTTCTCAAACCCTTGCTAATCCAAACACTTGTCAATTTTATGTACCATGGCTTAGGTTCCTATTTTAGGCCACAAAGAGCCTTCAGCAGTCTACATGTTTTCTTGTGACCTAAAACCTTGAGGTTGTGACATGTATACTTCTTCCTCCAAATCTCCATTGAGGAAGGCACTCTTCACATCCATTTGTTGGGCTTTCAAGTCAAATTGTGCTGCAATGGCTAGAACAAGACAAATGGTGCTCATCTTTTTTGTAGGAGCAAAGGTCTCCTCATAGTCTATGCCTTCTCTTTGTAAGCATCCTTTAGCCACAAACTGTGCTTTGTACTTGTCAAGGGTTCCATTTGCTTTGTACTTGACTTTACCCGTTTGCAGCCAATTTGTTTCTTCCCTAGTAGAAGATTTGAAAGAACCCAAGTATTGTTCTTCAAAAGACTAAGATGTTCAGATTCCAAAGCCTTTTCCCATTCAAACTTATCTTTGGCCTCTAAATAATCTTGGGGCTTATAGACATTTTGAATGTTGGCCATAAGAGAAAATCTTATTGTACCAGCTTGCTCTTACCTCTGGATGAGCAGTTCATTCTCCCAAACATCACCAATGAGCTTTTCCCACCACTTAGGCCTAAGCGTAGATGCATCTTCTTCCAAATTAGTACAATCACCATGACTTGGGTTGCCTAGAATGAAATCATCTCGATGTTGATCCAAGTTGTCCCGAAGAAAATCCGTTGGTATGGGTACTTGTCTAGGAGATTCCACAAGGTTGGAATCGACAGAATTCCTCCTTGGTGGAGCTAGGGGTAGCCAGACACCCAAATCTGAAGCCTTCAAAGGCTGGTCTTCAGAACCATTGATGGGAGAAGAGAGATGAGCTGAAAAGGCTGACCTTCTTCATCAATGACTACATCCATGTTGAATGTTAGGCAATCACCGTCCACATCAATCACCCTGTAGGCTTTATCATTGTCACTATATCCCATAAGCATCATTTTTTGTCTTTTGGAATCCAATTTGGTTCTTTTAGCATCTTGAAACCAAATGAATACAATAGAACCAAAAACCTTAAGATGGCTGATTTTTTATTTCCTTCAGACCAAGATTCCTTTGGGTCATCTTCTTGACTCTTTTTCCAATTCAGTCTTAAACTTCTAAAATTCATTAAACACATCTGATTTTTGCTTTGAGTGAAATCATCAACAAACAGGAGGAAATACCTGGCACTAGTAACCGATGCAGTATTCATTGATCTACAGACATTTGCATGATCCAACTGAAGCACCTTTGATGCTCTCCAAGTTTGTCCTTTTGAAAATGGAGTTCGATACTACTTCCCTGCTTGGCAAGCTCTACACACACCATGCGTCTACTATTGAATCATAAGTAAGCCTTCTACCATATTCTATTGAGTCAACTAAGAGAGATAATATAGGTTGAGATGCCCATAATGTTGATATCAAAGAGTACTAATAGATGAACTCTATGCCACCAATGCATGCTCCTGAGACTCTCCAATATCAACCAGCCGATACAACCCATGATCTTTGAGGCCAACTACAACCGTTTTCTTGGACTCCTTGTCAACAATATGACACTTATGTGAACTAAAGATGACATCCAACTTGGGAAAGTGGCGCATAATCTGACTCACTGAGAACAAATTGAGCTCCATGCCTAGAACAAACCATACATTGAGAAAAATAAAATTTCTCCCTCTAGAGGTTATTTGAACTTTGCCTTTGTAGACAACTATATACTCTTCACCGCCACTAAACATTACTGGCTCAAAGCAAGTTGTATACTCTGTGAACCAATCTCTCCTCTAAAATGGCGAGATATGCCTAAATCAACATACCATGCAAAATACTTTGCAAGATCTACTAGTCGTTTGGTCATGAATGCAAAGGCAAACTCCTACTCTAAATGCTCTGCAAGATGAGCCTTTTGTTGAGACCATCCATGGTTAGAGTTTTTATCAACAAACCACTTTTTGTAGTGCTTCTTCAAATGACCAACTTTACCACAATAATGACAAGTGTTATTCTTCTAACTCTTAGAAGTATCATCAAATTTGCCTTGTCCATTTTGCTGAGAGGACTTGCCTTTGCCTTTGTCTTGACAGTAAAGGCATGTTCCACACTGACTTGTCTCTGCTACCACCAAACTACTACTTCCATTCGTCCTATTATAAGAGCTTGTTGCACAGATCATCAAACTTTAGAGGAACATTGGTAGAGGTAACATTGAGAGTTTCAATGAAGTGCTCATGAGATCATGGTAAGCTTTTCAACGTAATAATCACCATATCCTCTCCTTCCATCTTGCAACCAATGGCCACCAATTGGTCCTGAATGTCTTTGATCTTTGTTAAATGGTCTTGCAAAGACATCTTGTCATCCATCATGATCGAGAACAACATATTTTTAAGGAAGAAAGCTCTGCCTTTATTTGACGTCTCGTGCAGATTCTTCAAGTGAGTTTAAATTTCTACAACATTCTTGTCAGATGGCACTTTTTGAAGCATCTCATTAGTGACAAATAACTTGAGCAACATAACTGCTTCACGCTTATGCTGATTGAACTTGTCTTGGTCTTTACCCACAACTATGGGAGGAAATTTACCAAGAAAAAACTAATCAAGACACCAGTACTCAAAATGGTGAGCCTCCATTTTTCCTAGGTATTATAATTCTTGTCGTTGAACCTCTGGCAGCCTTCCAATATGATGTTTGGTAACAAAGGCATCCCTTTCGCTATCCAAAAGCATGGAAAATGAGATAAAAATACAGAAATACAGCTGCTCCAATGCCTTCAATTTTTACAGATTAAAAATCATCAAAAATTTTGTCAAAAATAAAACCCATGATTTTATCCAAAAATTTGAAAAGATTGTTGCAGATTTAGAACCCTGGGTCTGAAACCCTACACTAATTGAAGGAACACAAGATTTTGTAAAATATCGTCAGCAAAAACAAATGTGGTAGAAGTAACTAGAGTCGAACCACAATTTTAAAAAAAAATGCACAAAAAACGATAAAAATAGGGCGCAAAGGTCACGTGGGCTGGGAAAACCAGAAATTCAGAAATGTGGCCCTTGAAAAGTTTCAGACAATGCAAAAACCAATGACAAATTGCAAGCCCTGGAAAAATCACTGATAACGAGAAGCAGACGCAGGAAAGAAACCCACAATCTTGACCAAAACCAAAATTTTCAGAAACACCTTCGATTTAGAAAATATTGCCAAAAGCAAGTTGCAATTTTAATTTTAAAAAACAGCACGGTTTTCAATCAAAACCCATGATTTTTATTTTCAGAAACTTCTAAAAGTTTACACAAAATTTCTAGGTAAATAGACCACAATTTTTATCATCAAAAAACATACCTCTACTTTAATGCCATGTAATGATTGAGATAATCGATATATTACAAAGGAGAGGAATACTCCTTAAATAGTCAATTGAAAAAAATCATCCCATAACCGAAATGATCAAGAATAAAACATAAAAGAAAGTTACTAATAGCCAACTAAACAACTTAAATGACCATTATAAGCAATATAACAAAATAGGGCACCCTATTGCAGTTTCCCCTTCAATCTCTACAGTGTTTGATTGCTGGAATGAATTTAAAAAAGTCTCAATCATAAGAGGGTGAATAAGGTGGCACGAATAGGGAGGGCTGAGATAACTGCTCCACTAAGTATGACACCCCATGACGGATGGCTAGCGGCCTACCACATAAGGCCAAGGGGTAAGGTATATCCACCCTTGGGCTTATTGTGAGGGTTGCTTTGGGCACCCTATCATGTCTCCTCATCCACGCCCTGTTATGGTTGAACTCCAGTAATGAATTATAGATATTATATGATTATTTAAATTAAGATGATCATGAATATACATGTCATATGATATTTGTTCTTTAACCCTAGTAGAAATGATTATTTTATGAATTATAGTTTCCATAATTATCAAACACTATTGCAGGATCTCAACCAAGATCTATCTTGCTTATACATTTTTTTGGTGAAGTTATATCCCTAACTATATTACATTCTTGCTTTTATTGAACTTGTGATTCTAGGGCAAAATTTAGGACAATCCCAAAAGGGGACATTACAATCAGTATTGTTGTGACCTTTGCACACCATCACCCTATTGCAAATGGGGACCCCCCTCTTTTCACTTGGTAGGTCTTAGAGTATTGGCAATAGAGTGTCAATTTTGAGCTTCAAAACTGAGGAGTGGTCAAATGTTCAAGGTTGCAAGCACAGACGGCTCTTAAGGGTTTAAAGTAATTAGGGTCAAAATGTAAAAATTGTCGAATCCTAAGGGAAAATCCTTGTGTTGGGTTGTTTTGGCTAGTCGATTGGTCTTCATAGTGCATTAATGCAATATTTTACTTGTGAATGTGGACTAAAACAATGAAATCTCGCAAGCAAAGTACAAAGTCCCTTTGAGGATCAAATTTCCACTAAGTTTGGACCAAAAGTCCCTATGGAAATCAATTTTCCACCGAGTCCTAATGAAAAGTCCCTATAGAGGTCGATTTTCCACTCTTGGTAAGTAAGGACGAATGAAATTCAAGTTGAAAAGGCCATTACTCCCTGTGAAGGTCAATTTTTTACTCCATGACATAAGGATCAAGGTCAAAATGCCAAAGTCCCCAGAGGGTCATTTTTCCATTGAGCCGACACCTAGAAATTTTTTGGGAAAGGCAACAGTGGGAAGTCTTTATGGACATGGATTTTCCACCAATCCCTATGACTATTGAATTCCCACTTTGTCCTATGGAGCCAATATTTTCTACTTCATAAGTTAAGGACCAAGTTTATCCCTATGGATAAGGAGTTTTCACTTGTCCCTATGCACATAGAATTTCCACTTGTCCCTATAGGGGTCGAATTTCCCCTTGATGAGCAAATGAGCAAGCAATGTAAGTGTCCCTATTGGGGTCGTTTTCCCACTACCCTCTAAATGTGCACGTAAGGTGAAATTTCAAAGGGGAATTGTACCTATGCTGGTTGATATTCTACAAGCAAGGAAAGGTTGGATAAAAGCAAAATGCAAGTGTAATTGTCCCTATGCTAGTCAATTTCCCACCAAGACTGAAGTGCAAGGAAATGAATAAGTTAAAGGGAACTAAATTTGTCCTTGTGATGAGTGATTCTCCACCTAAGGGTTTGACTAAATTTCAGCTGATGGATTTAAGGGCAAAATGAGAAAGTCCCTATACCCGTCGATTTTCCACCAGCTGGAGCAACATGGCAGAGTTTAACAAGAGTTTAAAGAGGACAAATCAATGACTGAGATTGTCCCTATGACAATCAATTTTCCCTTGATGGATTGGATAGAGATTTGAAGAAGAAACAATACCAGACAAATGGAATCATAAATCTTTATACAAATCAATTTTCCCAAAGGCATGAACAAAAGAAATTGAAAGAAATATGTGAAGGGGAATTGTCCCTGTGCTGTTCAATTTTCCACCAGCATGGTGATAAAAGATAAAAGGGAAAAATGTCATCTTTTTAGTCCCACATTCACTGTGGAAATGTATAGCAGGGGCAAAACCACTTTAAATTGCCATCAAATAACAAGGATTGAACATCTTACAAAGAGACAACTCAAGTTGCAGGCTAAGGAGAATCATTGAGAGCTGATCAATCAAAGACAGGGCAAATTATTTGAAGACATCAGGTTGGCCCTCCTTGAAGGACAGATACGGCCCTCCATTAATTCCTACTTGGAGGCTATATAGGATGAACAGGGGTGGTGTTTCAACATCAGTAAAAGACAAAATGATTATAGCAGAACAGAACAGCAAGCAGAAGGGTGAATATGATCAAGATCGAGGCAAATTTCCCAAGAAACAAATACAATGAGATTCCAATCAAATTTTCCAGATCAGGATCAAGTTTAAGTGTGAGTTTCCCAGGATCAAGATGAATTCACATCAGACCAAGGCGACTTTACATCAGGATCAAGTGGATTAAATCCAATAAAGGGGACGAAATCAAAGGGAAACTGGACATGAAACTCTGATTTCAGATGAGTAAGTGCGAAAATCCGAACACAGAGCAGATCAGATCTAAAGGCAGAGAGTTTTTGAATTGGAATCTGAGATGTATGTTTGATGTGCTCAGACCTTGTACTTATACCCATAGTTCAAAATATCGTTATCGGCAACTTATCGCCAAGGGTAAAAAAATATCAGGAAAATATCGGAAGATAAATCGGCAACTTATCGGCAAAAATATTGGGAACTTAAAAAATTGTTTAAATTTAATTAGAAATGGATTTTTTTGCAAAATTCAATGAGGAGATTCATCTAATGAGTCACTAAATGAGTAAACAAACCCAACAAGCTGAGTCTAGATATATTTAAATGCAAATAGGGTACAAAATCGCATCCTCATGTGGAATGCTGATGGCTGGTAGCCATAGTCTGATAGTCTGAACTCTGAAGCAAACTAAAAAAAGCAAATTGTCTTTGTAAAACTATAAGTAAATACAAGTACAACATCAAAATAGTCTACATCTTTCCTCTTCCCCTTCCCAGCAGCTCTAGTAAAAACTACTAGAGTGATAGGGGGTCTAGCCCTAGAAGTCCACTATGGTTGTGGATATGGCTGTGGCTGTTCCTCCTCCCCCTGCACAACTGGCTGTGACTCGACCTCCATCCTGGATGTAGATGGTGTTGATACTGGCAATGGCTCACCATCTGAATCCTCCTCAATGTCCTCATCCTCCTGAATGTCATCCAATCCCACTGCAAATCCACCCTCCTCCATAGCCTACCTCTCCAAATCGTAGATCTCATCCTCTGTGAACAATGAAGGCTGCTCTTGTGATGTCCAATCATAGCGTGGATCTATGTCATCCAAATCAGGTGGACCAGCTGGTGTACAATTTAGAGTACATTGGAAATGCTATTATAGAGTTTGTATAAACTTAGATGCAATAAAGACAAGACAATGATTTTATTTTTTTTAAGAATTTTGAAAACTTACTTGTGAATTCGATTTTGCTTGAAAAATCTTTTCAGATCCACTTCAAATCCACAACAAATTGCTCTAAAATGTTGCAAATCACGTTTTTTCTCCTTCAAACCCTTTTTTCCTCTCCCAAACA
This sequence comes from Thuja plicata, assembly GCA_018584345.1. Lineage (NCBI taxonomy): Eukaryota > Viridiplantae > Streptophyta > Pinopsida > Cupressales > Cupressaceae > Thuja > Thuja plicata. Next base: position 1,982,094 of record MU223160.1, read on the forward strand.
CCACTTAGCAAATTACAAAATGTCAAATGAATGCTTTTTGGGCCATCAGTCCCTATTAGTGGACTACGGCCGATATTTTGGCAACTTATCGCTGAAATATCGACGAAGTTTGGTTTTTCTCTGGGATAAAATGTCAAAATATCGGCAATATTTTCCCGCGATAAAGTTGTCTTATCGGTGATATTTTGATCTATGCTTATACCTTCCAAACAAGGACAAACACAAAATGAAAAGGAGACGACTCAGAAAGAAAAATCAGAAAATTCGTCTTTGTTTGTTATTCAATGCAAAAGATCCAGTTACAAACCCAATGAAATTAGAACAAGGTCAGCCTAAAGAAAGATCAAACAAATTACAAGTCAATTGAAAATCAAACAAGTCGGTCATGAGGAAGATTAAATCAATTGCAATTAAACGAATTCCATAATCAGGCTGGCTTCTCCCCGAACTCTCCAACAGTCGTGTCTTTTGGGGGCTTCCTATAAAAGAAAGCTCCAGTGCCTCCCTTTCAAACACAAACGCAAGCAATTGTTAATTCGATATTGCAGAGCAGACCTTACAAAATATGAAAATCAGAGATGACGAGATATCAATCACAACTTGAAGATTTTAACAAACTCGGAATTTCCTTCAAATATTTCAACCAAGCATGGATTACAACCAAGTTTGCAATGATAAAATAATAAAACCAGAAGGTTTGCTGGGCATGTGCAAGAATAGATTGAATGATTTTAGGGAATCAGAATTAGAAATTGTTTTGCAAAGATTCACATAAATGCAACTCCAATGTCAAGTTAAATTCATGGGATGTTTCATTATAAGAATATCTTAATTGTGTTAACATTTGCCATTTTACCAACTTAACACAAGGTTTTCTTTGTTTTGCAAGGTGACAAGGAAACAAAGACGGAGAATTAGAGGACAAAGAGGAGCTATTACAACTTAAAGGATACATGAATGAAGAAACTCAAGCAAAAGATGGAAGCGGAAATACAAAGTATAAATGTTCAAGACTTCCACAATGCAAGTGCAACATGGAAATGACAAAACAAAGGGGATGTTCAAGGTTGAGCTTCATCATGTGCAAGGATGATTACAAGATCAAAGAAAAGAATGGAAACCACGAGCAATGATCAAATTGCAACAAATACATCTCAATGAAATGAAGAAGGTCAAGATGCAAGTTCAAGGACAAAGTGATGGCGTCATGACCAAAGTTTACAAGTTCAAATTATCAAAAGGGATCAAGCCCAAACAAGCAAAGATGTAAGTTATCAAGTTCGAAGTAATGAAGAAAGATCAAGATCAAGACATCGACTAAAGAACTACTTCAAGCAATTTCAAGAACGCTTCAATGAAAAGATTCTTAAAACGAGGAGGATAGAAAGGTGGATTCAAACAAGATAAGCATGTTGACATGGCACCCACTCATCCTCATCCAATCTAATTATCCCAAGTGGACATGTGGAAAGCATCCTCAAGTGGATATGTTTTCAAAATAATGTAATTTTCTCATTGGCCCTTGGATTGGTGTCTTATTGTCATTGGATGTCATTTAATGTTTGTAGCAACCCTAACTAGGTTGATTGTAATTGAGACTCCTATATAAACCCTCTTCTCATTTGTAAGGGAGTCTTTGGAGAATTGTCACTTTGATGCTGCCATAATTGAAATAAATCATTGAAGCTTGGTGATTTAGTGAAGATTGTGGAGTATTATGTGGTTCTTTAATTTCTCAAATATAGTTTAGAATTTGTTTTAAGTACTTTAGTTGGGTGAAAGGAATTGTGAATGAACCTTTGTGGAACTCGCCTAATCCATACTAATAATTTATCGATTCTAAGTCACTTTGCGTGGTCAACTGGAATCTAAATATAAAGTTAACTTCAATTATTGCTTATCCATTGATATGCATCCTACTAATGTTGTTGATGTTGTTAGTAATCATTTGAATATCTATCTACTACCTTAGAAGATTGCACTAGCTTGGTGGAAGTTCATGACAAAGCTAAGTCTAGTAGAGTTCACTAAGACATTCATTATCTCTATGATCCTTTTGCAATCTTAGCATATGTGGTGTCTTTGTTCATGAGAGGATAAAGTGTCCTTTGGCACTTTATTCTGTGTTGGTGTGGAATAAACACCCATCAACAAGTATCACAGACTACCAACTTGCAAGACAAACCTACTTTAACCACCATCAAATTAGGGTTAACTATTCAACCCTCTTCGTAGGGCAACATTGCATTTTTATATGTATGTGCCTTTAAATGCTTCATGCCTTACATTTATTTGTGTATTGCTTCAGGCTTACATGTTTGATGTGTATACTTCATGCCTTACGTGTATTTATGTATATTGTGCCATGCCTTATGTGTATTTATGTATACTTCATTTCTTACATGTATTTATGTGTATTGCTTCATGCCTTACATGTCTAATATGTATACTTCATGCCTTATTTGTATTGTTTCGTGCCTTACATGTGTTTATGTATACTTCATGTCTTACGTGTATTTGTGTACTGATTCATGCCTTACATGTCTAACGTGTATACTTCATGCCTTATATGTATCGTTTCATGCCTTACATGTCTAACATGTATACATCATGCCTTATGTGTATTTATGTGTATTGCTTCATGCCTTACATGTCTAATGTATATACTTCATGCCTTATGTATCTTACATGTATACTCCATGCCTTAAGTGTTTTATGTGTATTACTTCATGCCTTGCATGTATGACGTGTTGTCATGCCCTCTCCATGGAGGATATCAATAACTTACGAAAATCATCTTGCCTCAAAACCTCACGATTTTCCCTAGAGGAGCAATCTAGAAACATAAACAAGACAGTGACTGGTGTTCTTTCAACTTCAATATATATCCAATACCAGGCAACAAGTCTCCTTCAATATGGCCGACTTCACAAATCAGGCGATGCTGATGGTTTTTTAACAAAATCTGCAATCTATAGGGGGGGTGGTTCATTTGTGCAGCAAACTACTTTGAAGGAGTATGATTTATATGTTTCATGCTAAGTTACCATATTCGCTCCCTGTAGCTGGAATTCGCCATTCGGTTCGAATTCGAATCAAATTCGCATTTTCTCTAAGTAATTCGCCAGGAATTCGCTAAAACGAACCCTGGACGAAATTTAACGAGCCCAAAACGAATTTCACAGCTTAAAAACGAACCCGGATCGAATTTGTAGCGAATTTGTAGCGAATTTGCGTGAATTTCAAGTTGTTTTGACTTTCAACGCATGTTTTTTATTTTTTTTAATTCTTTTGTGCCGCCTTAAAACCCTAAAGCGTCCACCTTAAGACTTATAAGTTGTAAACAACACATTGGATATGTTTATCATTTCATTTTCATCATGCATTTGGTTTCTATTTTCTAGCAGCCACGACTGGTTATGGGAAACTCTTCCAGCAGCAGCTATCACTCTTGAGTCTTCCAGCAACCACTAACTCTTCTAGCAGCCACTACACAGTGAGGCTGTGAGCACAATTTCATCTTTCACTTCCAGCAAGGATCGTAGCAGACACAGGCAGAGGTAGGAACTTATACTTATGCATTTTCTCATTTTGTTTTGAGTTTTCATTTTGCTTATTAGTCTTAAATGGATTTTTAATTAGTTTCTTCTTCAGTGTATTCTAAGTCCACTTCATTTGAGGGGACACCTATTGGTGTAATTTACATACATGACTGTTAAAAAGCACCATAACATAACATGCAAATTGCTTATATTAATAAACAT
>MU223160.1:1999010-2013981 GCA_018584345.1 Thuja plicata
TGTTCGTGCCACTTGCAGAAGCATCAATCAAACTGTCTAAGGACTTAGAGAAATTCTCTTTCATCTGTATGATCATCTTCAAGAGGGCGCCACATTCGTCACTCTTCGCTCTTTCTTCTTACTTTTCTGTTCTCCGTGTTCTTGCGGAAAATCAGAAACGGGGTGCGTTTCTTTGCTTTAGGAGAATTGGAAAAGAGCTTCTCCTTTTCGGAGAATTGGAAAAGAGCTTCTCCTTTTCGGAAAATTGGAAAAGAGCTTCTCCTTTTCAGAAAATGAGGCTGAAGCTTCTCCTTGGCGGAAAATGAACATGAGAGGTCATTTTTCACTTTCTTTGCGGAAAACTCAAAAAGTGCTTCTCCTTGGCGGAAATGTATGAGGGAGGTGCGAAACCCGCAATATGTGAAAACTCTTCTTTGCGGGAATCGCACCTAGTAGGTGCGATTTTCGCATAATGGAGAAGCCATTACCTGTCTTTCCGCACGTCATTTTTAAGTGCGCGGGCTACTTAGCTTAAAGCACATGCTTTATTTGACCTCTTAAAACAATAACATAATATTCCTTTTTAATAAATTGGGCCCACCTTATTATAACTAAGCTTGCGGAAAATCACCTGAGAGGTGCGAAACCCGCACAATGCAAAGTTCTTCTTTGCGGAAAATCACCTGAGAGGTGCGAAACCCGCACAGTGCAAAGTTCTTATTTTCTGCCTTTGCAAAAAAATACCTTCTTAGGTAGAATTCCGCCACGGAGAAGATGATTTCTGAAATCCCGCCGAGCTCGTTCTCGCTCATTTCTTAACCAAATTGCTCGTCGTTTGTTGCATTAGGACCGTTGAGACCTGTAGAATCGATCCATACCAGTCTTCGATCTCTCCCTGAGAAAGAACATCGATTGGAGCACAAATCTTTGCCGAGTTAGGATCTACAACCTACCCAAAGCAATGAAACTCTGATAACAACCCACCGGGCTAAAACAAGATGGCAAAGGAAGGGGAACCTAGCAAAGACTTCCTGTCCTAGGGAAGACTTAGACCTAGACATTACACTGACCAGACCAACATGACATGACCATACTATGACTTCTAAATCCTCCACTTTGACAGCATGGGTACAGGATGAAAAGTGGGGCAAAAATGTTCAAAAAGGGTTTCATGAGAAGGGGTTTTTAGTTGTCAAGCTCTATTTGGAGGGTTTCAAATTCTGAAGTTTCTTAAAACGAAGGTTTCAGTTTTATATAGGGTTTGAAGCTCTAACATTTCATTGTGAATGAATGTTTCATAAATAGTGTATTATTGCGTGGTGTCGTGTTTTCCTTTTGTCCATGTACCATATCATTTTTTGCATCAGGATAGACGACTCCTTTCAAGAGTAGGGGTTTTTAGTTGTCAAGCTCTATTTTGAGGGTTTCAAACTATAAAATTTCTTAAAACCAAGGTAGCAATTTTATCTAGGGTTTGAAGCTCTAACATTTCATTGTGAACAAATGTTTCATAAAGAGCGTATTATTGTTTGGTGTCATGTTTGCCTTTATGCTTTTGTTTTTTGTTTTGTCACTATCAGATGACGTATTTTCCTCCCAGTTGTTTTGTTACATCACGTTTTCCCATCCTGCAAAATTTATATAAATAAAAACTTGCGAAAATCTAAAATTTGTCAAGGATTCGATGTTATGCAGTATGACAATGTTCTTTGGGTGGTTGCACTCACTGGTTTTCCATTATGTTTAGTTTACTGAAGCATTCTGTAATTTTCTGCATACGAGTCCTATGTTAATGTTATTTCATAATTTCCATGGTTGTAGTAATTTTGTGGTTTTCAATCTGACAGTGGGTGGTTGTACTCACTGGTTTTCCATTTTGTTCAGTTTAGTGAAGCATTCTCTAATTTTCTACAGATGACTCGTGTGTTATTATTATTTGTTGGTCCTGGTTCTATCTTCTGTTGCAATTTCATTTACGTGGTTTTAGTAATTTCATGGTGGTACTTTATTTCTAGATTTTCTAGTTATTTCTTGGAAGGTTTGTGTTTTGTTGCTGGCATATTTTGTATTGTGTTCTAACTTTCATGAGGGCATGTACAAACATTAACGTGGGTGTTTGATGCATGTTTGGTTTTGGTTTTGTTTGTTGCTTGGGAGCTCAGTAATCTGGTCGGTAACTGCCTTGGATTTCATTGTTGGAGTGCTCGGTTACCTTTTGGCTCGGTTACTTGTCGCTCAGTTTCAGTGACTGGTTGCTCGGTCTCAGTGACTTGTTGCTCGGTGGTGTATGTTCGGTGGAGCTCGGCTCAGTTGTGCCTCTCACCGAGTGGTCTATTTTTGGTGTTCTTGATCATCGACGGGGATTATGCTATCTGTTGGGCTAGCCGAATGGTGCATTTAATTTGTGATTGTGTGTGGGAGATGTGAGGACCTAAATCTTGTTTGGTTCGCTCTCCTATGCAGATTTAATGACTGTTGGAGGTTGACTGATGGATAACACATTGGTTGTGTGTTTCTTGATGTTGACTTGGGTTTATTTATGTTATTTCAATTGTAATTTCGACTTGTGGAAAGTTTGTATAAAAGAGAGTCTAGGTTGATGTTTAGAGGGGGAATCAGACAGAGAGAGAAGATCGGGACTAGTAAGCTATAAGCTAAAGAACTAAAAGTTGATGCAGATAGTTGTAAGTGGGTAGATAGAAATTGCAGATTGTTTGATGGCTTGCGAGTACAAGTTTAGATCGGGTTTCTTCCACTCAACTATAGAGTAGACTAGGAAGGTTGGATCCTGCGAGATCTTGTTGATGTTATCGTTGTGTTGGCCTAACCGGGAAGGCCTTGTAGCCCGGTATGTTGATTGTAATATTCGGTTATTGATAACAATCTGATTATTGTTTTGCATAATTGAATCTGAATCTGAGTATATGTTGATATAAATTGTTATATTTCTAGTGTTGTTATGTTTCCATTGTTGTCTTATTGTTGGCTGCAAGTTTGGACAGTCCTTTATTGGATCCTCTGAGCTTGATTGCATCAAGTGGTATCAGAGTTGGTTCGTGTCTTGTGGAACTTAAGGTCTTTGAAGATCTGGAGAGATGCCTCAGAGAAGATTGGAACCTAGGGCGATTGCATATCTTTCTAAGGAGGTGGAAGCAAGGATAACAGAAAGATTTAGATCTGAGATGGTGGCAATGAAAAATGAAATCATATAAGGTATTTGAAATGTTGGATTACATAGAGGTTCAAGAACAGATGATGGTTATGAAGAAGTTGTTGAAGACTTTAAAGTTGCTAGATCTAGTAGAGATTACAGAGTCGATCGGATGGAGAGATTGGAAGATGAAGTAAATTGGAAAACTGTTACATATTGGAAGATGGAGTAAATTGGAAAACTGTTACTTTCGGATGCATATTATTGCTAAACCGTTACAAATTGGAAGATGAAGTAAATTAGAGTCTTTTAGGATTTTCGGTCTAAATTCTAAATAAATTTTTTAATATTTTTTTTGAATTGATTTGAATCAATATTTCTTTCTCCCACGAAAATTGGTATGTTGTTGAAAACATCATTTTCAAAGAGTGACACTATTTTTGTAAAGCATAACTTTTTTTTCTAAAATAGATATCAATGTGGTTCTTTAAAATTTTATTTTGTAGCATCCATATCTAGAACTTGGAATTGGTTTCATGACTATCTCTAGTATTTTATATTTTATTAACATTTGAAGTTGACTAAACTGTACAATTTTGACATACGTTGTTTTTGTAACTTGTAACTTGTCATGTATTTGTCCAATTTCAAATTTTTTTTATAGAAAGAAGACTTAAATACTAGGGGAATTGTTATTTTTTTAGAAAAAATATTCTCTTTTTTACCATTTTTCATTGAACGTCGAACACAGAGGTTTATATTTGGTAAGAAACCTACATTTGATTGACGTCAAAAAACATGAACATAATGAACTCAAAATTTATCAAATTTATAACCATTAGAAAGATCGTTTAGAGTACTTGTGCCATGCAGAAGGGTGTGTCCTTACTGTTCCATTTGAGTCCTGTAATTGAGCCCCAAAGCCATGAAATCTTCAAAAAATTGTTGGCCTTTTCAAAATGGGCCTAATCTGGAGGTTTCGATAGAAAGTACTTTTGATCGAAAGTACATGATTTTTTTTGTGTGGTTAAAGTTCTAACTCAAGTGCTTTCGAACGAAAGTAATAATTGACTTTCGATAGAAACCTTACTCGGCCAATTTTGTGTTTTTTAGGCTAGTAACGATCTCATATAAATAAATATTTTTTTTCCTTGTTTTGTAAATTTTAAAGTTGTAGAATAATTTGCATTTTGGAGAAGGAAGACATTTGGAAGTGTATTTTTTTTAATTTTGTCAAATTTTAGTGGAGGAATTTTGCGAAGGAAAGCGATGGGAAATAAAAAGAGAAGAGTAAATAAGACTACAAGAAATTATTCACCTGAGACTGAACAATGACTACATGAAGAATCACTGGAAATATATTATCAAAAGAAACAAGGTATATCTCTTTCTACTTTCATCCCTCTCTCTCTCTTTATTTCTTAAGTGGATGGTTAGGACTCGTCTCAATGAAACATGTATGTGTGATATTGCAATACTAAAAAGACCTAACATGAGTAATAAGACCTAATAGGATCCCTTAAGACCTAACATGAGTAATAAGACCTAATAGGGCCTATTAAGACCTAACATGATTAATGAGACCTAATATGACCCCTAACACCTAATAGGACCACTTTAGATTAAGACATAGTAGGACTAATAGGACCTATTAAGACCAATTAAGACCTAACATGTCTAATAAGACCTAAGACCTAACATGAGTAATAAGACCTAATAGGACCCCTTACTTGATCTAAAAAGACCTAATAGGACTAATAAGAGGTCTAATAGGACCTATGATGCAGGAGCTTCAGAGGGTCATAACTTTTGACTCGGATGTGGGTTTTGGCTGAAATTTTACAGGCAGATGCGTGAGGATGAGTTAATGTAATTTCTAACTTAACCAACTTTTTTGGTGGTTGTTTCAACATTTTTTTAGGAGCCTAAAATTTCATCTTGGCCTCCAAAGTTGGCTTTTTCATTTTCTTTCCAGTTTTTAGAGTTTTTTTTTGTAATAAATTTGAAATCGTGTTTCTAATTTCATGGGTTAGTTGGCAATTCATCTTGCCTTAGTTGGGGGATTTTCTTGGGAAAAATCGAGATTCGTAGGATGAGTTTTGAAAGTTACCAAAAATGGAAAAATCTATTTTTCCCAAAAATTTACCAAATATGATAATTTCCAAATTTGTAATAAGTAGGAGTTTTCTTTCATTGTAGAGGCAGAGTAAGTTGGAGAAGTTAATGAAGAATTGGAATTCAACCATTTTTTGTGTTGTATATTTTTTGATTAATTGCTCTTGAGGGTTTTGGGCTACATCAACCTATTATGACCTAACATGATTTATAAGACCTAATGCCTACTAATAAGACCTAATAAGACCCTTAAGACCTAATAGGACCCCTTAATCTACTTAATAGGATTAATAGGATGTATTAAGACCAATTAACACCAATTAAGACCTATTAGGACCTATGAAGGCCATTTAAGTCCTAATAAGACCTAATAGGACCCCTTAAGAGTTAATAGGCCTAATCGAACCTATTAAGACCAATTAAGACATGACATGTGACTAATAATACCAATTGGGACCTATTACTTGACCAATTAAGACCCAATATGACCAACTAAGACTAATTAAGACCTCATAAGACCTAATAGGACCCTTAAGAACCAAAAGGACCACTTAAGACCTAATAGGACCCTTTAAGACCAATTAAGACCAAACACGTGACTAATAATCTACCTAATAGGACCAATAAGACCTAATAGGACCAATTAAGACCAATTAAGACCTAATAGGACCCTTAAGACCCAATAGGATGTAGGAATAACTGAGAGGGGGGTGAATCAATAGCCTTAATAGTTATTCCAAAAGATCCAACCAAAAACTTATCTCTCAAATATAATACTTCCAGTTATCTTACATTCCCAATTTCAACAAGATATATTCCATAAATAACTTTAAAAAATATAAACTGCTTGGCAAGATATGTTGTTTATCTTTTCTAGACTTTACCGAGTAGCAACAAATAAACTTAGAGTTAACCGACCAATCCAGTTTCAATAATGTGTAAAGCAAAATATCAATGCAATGAAACATATACACATTTGACATAGATTTTAACGTGGAAACCCAATATGGGAAAAACCACCTGGGACCAGTAACCCAAAATATTTTCACTCTTCTGAAGTGAGCTCAGTGAAGAGCCAACCCTGTTAAAGGTTACAATACAGACTGTTAAGTGCGACCTTGTTAGAGGATTTAAAACTAACAGTTTGTCTTTTGACCTAGCACTTACTATGATGGCAACAAGAAAACCTTTTGATACTCTTGAGTATCTCAATACAATAAGGACTGTTAAATCCCACTCGATTAAGAGATTTTCTGAATCAATGCTTAAACTGATACAGTAAATGATCTGTTCAAAATACATGAACTTTGATTTGTAAATATTCAGATCTATTGTTAGTTCAATAATACCTCTCTGATCAATATACACTTCAGTTCCTTTGCTTTATTTCTTTGTTCTGCTCAGTAAATGTTATGTCCTTTATTGCTCGGTGTCTGCAGAATTCCTTGGCTTTGTTCTTCAACATGTATGATCAGATCTGGATGAAGAATTCTATCTTCACACAAATATATTCAACATTCCTCTTTTTATAATGAATTCCTTATCTCTTTAAATAGACATGATTACTCACTCAATCTCCTTGTTTTTGTCATAGATCTCTCCTTATTCCGTAAAACTCACCATGCATTGCTTTATCCCATAAATCTATCTTTTAGTTTTATTTTGTAAATCTCTCCTTCATAATTGTGAATAAAATGTGCTTTAAATCTTCTTCCTTGATTTAGTTTAACTGATCATTGAAAATAAAGCAATCAATCAGTCAATCCCTAAATTGTAGCTCTGCCAGCTAAGCAATATTGTCATTCTTTAACTCCAGTTAAGCTCGGTCATCATCTTTAGTTATGCTCAGTCATCGTCTTTAGTTATGCTCGGTCATTAACTCTAGTTACAATGGTTCTCTATATACACTTGCTCGGTATACACTGTGAACTGCTCGGTGTTCATTGTCACTCGGTGTATACATAATTTTTTTATTTTACTGACAACATAAAATTTGTCTCTTTAGATCTTCAAGGTTATGATAATATGTGTATGAGTAATCAAACCATATCAAGTTGACATCAATGACAATACAATACATTAACTGATTTAATGTCTTGCATTCACTTTTGCAGCTCGGTGATCATCAACTTATCATCTTCAAACAATCAATCAGTTATAGTTCATCAGTCTCTCCCTTTGGAATTGATGGCAATACAATATGAAATATGCAGTATAAAACATGCCATAACATACCAAACTTATTGTTTTATAACCAATTCAAATATATGAATCTCAGTAAGAAAAAAAAATGTTTACCATACAACTTTCCCTATAGATTTGATTATGTTGTGTGCTCTCCCTTTCTTCATTCCCTTCAATGGATAGGTGTAGCAATTTTATCTTTTGATTGTGTCTCTCCCTTTTTTGTAGAATCTATTCTCCCTTTTCTGGATAGATATGTAGTGTTAACTCTCTCCAATTCTCTCCCTTTGATGGATGGTTATTTCATTGAATCTTTCTCTCCATTTAATCTTAATCTCTTCTCCTTGATGGGTATTTCATTGAATCTTTCTCTCCCTTTGACAACAATGCTGAAAAATATATACAGCTCTGTAGTAGCCAACAATATCTCTAGTGTGTGGTTCAGATAAGTACCTTCAGTGTACTGATATGTCATTGTAGTCCATATCTCATCTTTCATCAACATGATTAATCATCTGATAATGTGTAGGCTGATGTAACCTCCTAGTCACCTTAGTGACCAGTAGACAAGGGACGAACCCCTAGTCTATTTCTCAAGTATTCAAATGTATCTCTTGGCAATGGTTTTGTGAGTATGTTTGCTAGTTGTTCTTTGGATTATACATATTCCAATATTATATGTTTCTATTGTACTTGTTCCCTCTAGTAATGATACTTAATAGATATGTGCTTTGTCTGAGCATGCATCATAGGGTTCTTTGAGATATTTATAGCACTTGTATTATCACAATATAATTACTGGGTCAAGAATTTCTTCATTCATACCTTTTAGCAATTTCTTGATCCATGCAATGTTAGAGAAATTTTCAACAACATCTGCATATTCTACTTCTGTAGTTGATTAAGATATGCATCCTTGATTTTGACTTATCCATGTGACAAGTCTGTCACCCATGAAGAATTCTCCTCTTATTGTGCTCTTTCTATCATCTATGTTTCTAGCCCAATCAACATCAATATAAAGTTGTATCTCAAATTTTCCTTCTTTATTGTACCACAAACCATAGCCTTCAGTGTTCTTCAAATATCTCAAAATTCTTTTAACATCAGTCATGTGTGATTCCTTAGAGTTAGCAAAGAATCTTGCAACTATACCAACTGCATGTGCTATATCAGGTCTAGTGTGCACAACATACATTAGTTTACCAATCATAGATCTGTATAAGGTCTGATTTACCTCGGTTGTCTTGTCTTCCTTTGTCAATTTGCATCCGGTTTTCATATGTGTTCCAACTGGTTTGGAGTTCTACATCTTGAATATCTTCAAAACTTCTTTGATTTATTTTGATTGTGTGATGTGGATGCCTTCATCCTGTTGTAGAATCTGTAGACCAATAAAAAAATTGATCTCTCCAAACATTGACATTTCAAATTATTTTCTCATTTCATTAGCACATGATTTGCATAGCATATCATTACCTCCAAATATGATATCATCAGCAAATATCTCAGCAATCAAAATCTTATCATCAGTATTTCCTTTCTTGAATACAGATTAATGTTGTCACTTTTTCTAACAAATGCAATACCAATGAGATAAGAGTGAAGTCTTTCGTACCATGCTCTCGGTGCTTGTTTCAATCCATACACGACTTTGTGTAGTATGCAAACCATGTTCCTCTTGTTAGGATACACAAACCCTTCATGGTTTTCAATGTATACCTCATCTTCTAGTATTTCATTCAGAAATGCAGATTTAACATCCATTTGGTATACTTTGAATCCTTTAAAAGCAACATAAGCAAGTAGAATTCTTACTCCTTCTAGTATAGCAACGGGTGCAAAGTTTTCTCCATAGTAAATACTTTCTTCTTGTGCATACCCTTTGCATACCAGTCTTGCTTTGTTCCTTGTGACTTCTCCATTCTCATTAAGTTTGTTTCTGAAAATGCATTTGGTGCCAATGACATTTTGGTCACTCGGTCTAGTTACTAATGTCCATGTTTTATTCTTCTTAATATGTTCAATCTCTTTATTCATTACACTAACCCATTATTGATTCTCAAGTGCAACATTAACAGATTTAGGCTCAAAATCACAAATCAAACATCTATTGTTAAGTGACTTACTTCTTGTTCTCATTCCTTCTCTTTGGTCCCCAATGATCTGGTCTTGTGGATGGTGTTTTCTGACATATTTAGCAAGTATGGGTTCAGATCTTTGTTCTTCATTTTGATCTACATCACTCGGTTAAGCATTGTGAGCATTTTCTTGATTCTCGTTGTGTGCATCTTGTTGCTCAGTTGCATTGTTCTTTTTCTTGGGAAAGATGTCAAATTATTCTATGTAGACAAATTTGTTGTAATCTGTAGGCTCCTTTCTGCTTTCCTTATCATTTTTCTCAGCAAATTCATCCACTTTAACATTTGCACTCTCAATGATTTTTTTAGAAGATTTGATCAGACATTTATAAGCTTTGTTTTTAGTAGAATATCCTAGAAATATTCCTTCATCACGTTTAGAGTCAAGTTTCCCATTTATATCATCTTTCAGTATATAACATTGACTTCTAAAAATTCTAAAGTAGCTCACATTTGGTGTGTATCCATACCATAGCTCATAAGGTGTCTTATTTGTGTCTTTCTTCAATTGAGCTCAGTTCAATGTATAGACAACAATACTTATAGCTTCTCTCCAAAATGTTTGTGTGATGCCTTTTTCAATCATTAGTGTTCCGACACAATCAACAATTGATCTATTCCTCCTTTTAGCAATCCCATTTTGTTGTGGTGTTCTCGGTACAGAAACTTGTCTTGTAATCCCATGCTCATTACAAAAGTTAGTGAATTCATCATAAATAAATTCTCCTCTACCTAATTTTAAATATTTTAGTTCTTTTCCACTTTGTTTTTCAACTTTAGCTTTATACCATTTCTCTTTTAAGAACATGATAGTCATCATCTTAGAATAGTCATCAACAAATAGAATAAAGTATCTATCACCATAATAACTTTTTGTTCTCATTGCTCCACATAAGTCAGTATGGACTAACTCCATAATAGCATTAAACGTGTAGGTTTTTCTCTTGAAACTAGACTTTGTCACTTTCCCTATTTAACAATTCTTGCACATAACATGGTCAGGCTTTGAAATACTTGGTAAGCCTCTCACTTTTCTTTTCTTACTTATCTTAACCATGTTGTCAAAATTCACATGACATAACCTTTTATGCCACAACAAAATGTCTTCATTTCTATCCAATAAACAAGTGGTCTCAATATTATCAAGATAGAATAAATTACCTTTTGTTTGTTCACCAGTACCGATCCACTTTCTTGTTCCATTATAGATCATTGCCTTTTTGTTCTCAAATGCAACTCAGTGTCCTGTGTTGTTCATCTGTGAAACACTCAACAAATTATTGTTAAGTCCTTTCACCTAATATGCATTTTCACATCTAATCAGATTATTCAACATGACGGTACCTTTTCCTTCAACTGACCAAGGTGAGTCATTACCCATCCTAACTGATCCACCATTATAATATTCAAAAGTTTCAAACTTTTCTTTATCTCCAGTCATGTGATGAGTACAACCACTATCAATAATACATACATCATTTTTTCTAACTTTAGATATGAGTGTTGTTTCAACATACATTTCTTCTTCGTCTGAATCATCCTTCATAGCAACAAATACTAACTCAATATCTTTATCAGAGTCAGTATCAGAATTTTCAACTTTATTTTCAATTAGGTAACAAGCCTTCTTGCCTTTGTCCTTGTAATCTCGGTTATCTCTTCTGTCATACTTATTTTCATAAGATCTGTCATTTTTTCTTTCATCCTTTCTCTTATTAGGGCATCTAGCAGCAAAATGTCCAATTTCTTTGCAATTAAAATAGACCAATGGTAATTTACCTTTATATCTTCCTTTACCTCTATGTAATCTCCTAGCCATTAATGCTTCAAGTTCATCAAGTCCATGTTCATCGCTATCACTGTCACTATCATTTCTCATAGTGTGTTTGTTATTAGATTTGCTTATTTTCAAAGAAGACTTGAATACAGACTCAATAGTAAGTAAGACACTGTTGTCATAGTTGTTCATCTCAAATAAAATAAGTCTACCAATCAAACTATCAAGAGTAATATTGTTATTAGCTAATGCTCTCGTTTCTTGAATTGCAGATACTCTAATAGCATAAATAGGCAGTAAGGTTCTCATAATTTTACTTACAATTGTTTCTTCATCAAGTACTCCTACTCCACTGATGGCATTAACAACTTCTTTGATTTTTTCATTGTACTAAGTGATGTTCTCTCTGTATTTCATTCTCAGTTCATCAAACTTTCCTCTTATGCTTTCAGCTTTAGCTCTCAGCACATTGGTATCTCCTCTATGTACTAGCTTGAGTTTTTCCCACATTTTATTTGTAGAGGTGCATGATTTCACATCTTCAAATTCAACATCAGATAGTGAAGAAGCAAGTTATATCATCATAGAATTGTGTTCATGTTTCTCTCTCAATAGATCAACAGTCATATGTCCAATAGGTGCAACATATTCAGTATCTAAGTGTTTTGTAACATCATTTCCAATACCAGATAGATGAAGTCTTATCTTGCTTTGCCATGATGCAAAGTTGTCCTTGTCCAACTTAGGCACATCCTTTTTACTCATCTTGTGATCTTTAGTGTAAGTCCCTTTAAACTTTTCTTCCAAGCACCAAAGCTCTGATACCAATTGTTAGAATAACATAGAGGGGGGGGGGGGTGAATCAGTGGCCTTAATATTTATTCCAAAAGATCCAACCAAAAACTTATCTCTCAAATATAATACCTCCAATTATCTTGCATTCCCAATTTCAACAAGATGTATGCCATAAATAACTTTAACAAATATAAACTACTTGGTAGGATATATTGTTTATCTTTTCTAGACTTTACCGAGTAGCAACAAATAAACTTAGAGTTAACCGACCAATCTAGTTTCAATAATATGTAAAGCAAAATATCAATGCAATGAAACATATACACATTTGACACATATTTTAACGTGGAAACCCAATATGGGAAAAACCACCTAGGACCGGTAACCCAAAATATTTTCACTCTTCTGAAGTGAGATCGGTGAAGAGACAACCCTGTTAAAGGCTACAATACACATTGTTAAATGCAACCTTGTTAGAGGATTTAAAACCAACAGTTTGTCTTTTGACCTAGCACTCACTATGTTGTCTACAATAAAACCTTTTGATACTCTTGAGTATCTCAATACAATAAGGACTGTTAAATCCCACTTGGTTAAAAGATTTTCTAAATCAATGGTTAAACTGATACAATAAATGATCTGTTCAAAATACAACTTTGATTTGCAAATATTCAGATCTATTGTTAATTCACTAATACCTCTCTAATAAATATACACTTCAGTTCCTTTGCTTTCTTTCTTTGTTCTGCTCGATGAATGCTCTGTCCTTTGTTGCTCGGTGTCTGTAGAATTCCTTGGCTCTATTCTTCAACCTGTATGATCAGATCTGCATGAAGAATTTGATCTTCACACAAATATATTCAACATTCCTATTTTTTATAATGAATTCCTTGTCTCTTTAAATAGACATGATTAGCCTCTCAATCCCCTTGTTTTTTGGCATAGATCTCTCCTTGATCCGTAAAACTCGTCATGCGTTGCTTTATCCTATAAAGATCTCTTTTAGTTTTATTCTGTAAATCTCTCCTTGATAACTGTGAATAAAACGTGCTTTAAATATTCTTCCTTGCTTTAGTTTAACTGATCATTGAAAATAAAGAAATCAATCAGTCAATCCCTAAATTGTAGCTCTACCAGCTAAGAAATAATGTCATTCTTTAACTCCAGTTAAGCTCGGTCACCATCTTCAGTTATGCTCAGTCATCATATTTAGTTATGCTCGGGCATTAATTCCAGTTACTACGGTGTTCGGTATACACTTACTCGGTATACACTGTGAATTGCTCGGTGTTCACATTCACTCAGTGTATACAGACTTTTAATATTTTATTGACAATATAAACTTTGTCTCTTCATATCTTTCATAAGTGTATGAATAATCAAACTATATCAAGTTGACATCAATGACAATATAATACATTAACTGATTTAATGTCTTACATTCACTTTTGCATCTCAGTGATTATCAACTTATCATCTTCAAACATTCAATCAGCTATAGTTCATCATAGGACCACTTAAGACCTATTAGGCCCCCTTAAGACCAATTAAGACCTAATATGTGAATAATAATCTACCTAATAGGACCTATAAGACCTAATAGGAAGTTAATAAGACCTAATAGGACTTATTAAGATCAATTAGGACCAAAAGACTTAATAGGACTTACTAAGACGTAATATGAACCTTAAGACCTAATAGGACCACTTAAGACTTAATAGGACCCCTTAAGACCTAATGGGACTAATAGGACCTATTAAGACCAATTAAGACCTAACATAACCAATAAGACCTAATAGGACCTATTAAGATCAATTAAGACTAAATAACACCAATTAAGACCTATTAGAACCTATTAAGACCAATTAAGACCTAATAGCACCTATTAAGACCAATTAAGACCTAATATGTCTAATAAGACCTAATAGGACCTCTTAACACCTAATATGAGTAATTTAAGACCTAATAGGACCCCTTAAGACCTAATAAGATCTATTAGGACCTAATATGAATAATACGAGGTCTAATAGGACCTAACATGATTAATAAGACCTAATACATACTAATAAGACCCTTAAGACCTAATAGAAGTAATAGGGTGTATTAAGACCAATTAAGACCTAACATGAGTAATAAGACCTAATAGGACCTATTAAGACCTATCTAGACATAATAGCACCAATTAAGACCTAACATGTATAATAAGTCCTAATAAGAACTTTTAAGACCTAACATGGGTAATAAGACCTAATAGGACCCCTTAAGACCTAATAGGACCTAATAGGACTAATAAGAGTTGACCTATTAGGACCTAACATGATTAATAAGACCTAATAATACCTAATACCTACTTGTATCATCTTAAAATGGAAGCACTCCATGTTGAGACCTTTTAGCCTTCCCTAGTAAGTTGTTATGGTCCTAATTCAGACACCTTCATGCTTCCGTGGAGTTTCATGTGCTTATGTGCCTGTTCTACCCCTCTTTTCTGCCTTTTCTCTCTGTTTCTGAGACTGGCACATTTCACGAGGTTCTAACCCTCTAGGTCAAGGTTGACCTCGACCCTGACCTAGGTTAGGGACAACCTCGACCCTGACCTAGGTCAGGGTCGACCTTGACCCTAACCCCAGGGTCCAGGGTCCTTGGGGTTGAGTCCCAGTTTTGGGGTGTCATCAAAATTTTATATTTTCCCTCTTCAGGGTCATTATTCCTTGAGTTAAGTGTCGAACTCTTAAATTAATATTTGAGGTGGACCTTTCTCAAGCTTTGTGTAGGATTCCTAATTTATTATTTGAGATAAGCCTTTCTTGAGTTTTGTGCCTAATGCTC
>MU223160.1:2019287-2056994 GCA_018584345.1 Thuja plicata
TTTGTTTATTTACTTTGTTTATGCAATTTCAATTTGATTATAAGGTTAATTCCAAAACTAGGGTTTGACCAAGGAAAACCCCTTCCCCCCAACAAACAAACCTCTTTTTCTTGTAGGTACAGGTTCAGGACTGTGGATTTGAACCCAGATCTAGATACCCTTTTTGGCTTTCTTTCGGACGACGCGAACAGAGTCACTTTCGGATGTGTGCAGGTCAGGGTCGACATTATTGGGTCAGGGTTGACATTTGTGGGTCAAGGTTGACCTTTTTCATAAGACGACATCAGAACAGAAAATGATTTCTGGGTTTTGTTTGTCTCTGCGTTCTGGTTCTGGATCATACTTTAGTTATTATAGAAACAACCTACAGACCTCAGAAAACAACGTTCTTTGATATGCACTATTTTAAGGTTGGTACTTCATCTCATCCATTTCAATTCCTAGAACTATCATAGACATTCCTTTCTAAAATGGGAATTTAAGATCTTTCCTCTTTGCTCTCATTTCCGGATGGATGATTCATTTGTGCATTGATCCTTCTTTTGGGTTAATCAATTTGGATCTTTCATTTGTGCATTTGAGGTTAAAAGGAACATCTTATCTTCCCCACACCTCACACAAACATCTACATTTTCAAATGTGACATCTTTTCTTATGTTACACTACTAATAAGACCTAATAGGAGTAATAGGAGGTATTAAGACCAATTAAGAACTAATATGACCTATTAATACCTATTAGGACCAATTAAGAACAAATAGGACCACTTAAGACAAATTAGGACCAATTAAGACCTAATAAGACTAATTAAGACCAATTAAGACCAATTACCTGACCACTTTTAAGACTAATTACTCTCTCTCTCTCTCTCTCTCACACACACACACACACACACACACACACACACACACACACACACAATTTTATTTATTATTCCCTCTGGATTTTGTTTGTTTGTAGTTATTTCATCTAGGTACCCTTAAGACTCTATTAAGAGTTTTTTTTTTCTTTTATTTTTTTTGCAGCCCAAGTTCAAGCAACGGATGAGAATGTCATTCTAGCTGAAGGGTTGAAGAGAAAAATAAATCGTAACATCATAGATCATTTAATTGAAATGGATGTGGAAAAACTAAGATATTATGCTAAACAACCTAAAAATACTACGAAGAGGGCATTGAATAATAAGTCTAAGGAAATAATTGCACAATTTGATAATCTTGATACACTTGAAAAAACCCAACTCTTATCAATTTCACTTCTTAAAGATGAGTTAAAAGAGCCATTAAAATTGTTGGGTGTAGATGCAACTTTGAAAAACATAAATTATCTATCGTACAAAAAAATTTGTTTAAAGTGTTAAGGAAGGTTTGCATTCCATTGGGAAAATAACTAGATATGCAGATAAGGCCATTTCAAGAAGAGTGATATTGACATCTATTTTAAATAAAAACAGGTATCCCAAAAAAGATAAATCTATTCACTTTCATCTCATATCGGGTAGAATAGGAAGACAGTATCATATTATTTGAAAACAAGAATCAATTTGGATGATAATACATTGGAAGGTAATTGGGAACTAAGGTGTAGAGTTCCTCGCTCTGATAGGATTGATGAAATTTCTTCCTCTCCGAGTGACGCCTCTTCTATTTGGGTTTCTAATTTGATGAAGACTTAAGTCACTTGAGGGCTTGATGTTTCTGTCTCCTTGACCTTTATAAGATCATTCTTATGCATTAATCTACTTTACCATGAGAATGATCTTGTTTCATACTCCCGCTAAAGTTGGGGCTAAATGTATAGTCCTAAGAAGTTAGCACCCATAATTGAATGCTTGACTAGGACCTATTAGACCCCATTTTGGTAATTTTGAGGTATGAATGCTCGCTATGCTTGATACTAGCAACATATATTATCTCTCTTCTATTATTTTCATCTATCCCAGTATCCCCTCCAAATTATGGCCCATTTTCTAGGGTAGAGGGCGCTAATGAAAGTTTGTCCCTGGCAAATGGGCCCAAATTTAGCCTAGGGCCCGATATTAGGATATTAGCGAGAGTTTTGATTTTTTGGTCGACCTAGATCAATTTTGAATCCTAAAATTATGGAGTATCTAAAAAAAAATCTTATCTCTCCTCATTTTGACATCAAGAATCCATTATCAAGTGCAAGTATAAATATAATCAAGTTATCAAGATTTTTCAAGCAAGAGCAATTGAGCATTTGGATTCAAGCCTTGAAGGAAAGCATCCAAGATCAAGATCTCCAAGTCTCCTATTCTTTAATATCATTCAAAGCCTTCTCCAATTAATGCAATTTTATCTCCCATATGGCCAAGTAGAGGAATTCTCAATCAAGCAAGAAGAATCTTCTTTCATTCTTCTTCTCTCTGCTTCATTGCGAGCGATTTTCAAGCATATCAACATTCCAGATATAATAGTATCATTCATAGATCGATGCATTTGTGAGGGAATCGTTGATTTTTCATCACATTCCAAGGTCAAGTCTTTGGATTTCAAGCACGTTTCAATCATCTTAAAGGATATGAGCGATTTATACATCCATCCATGAGGGTTTATGCAAGGGAAATCTACCATTTGCCTTATTTACATACTTTCCTTTATGAAATTTCTTTCCATTTTCAAGATTGACTCCTAAATAGAGGTTTTACTAAGGAAAACCCCTATATAAATTTTTCCCCATTTTTCTGTGCGTAGGAACATGTTGGGAGCCACCGGATTAGAATTGAGAAGATTGGATATAGTAGGACAGACCCAGAAAATTTTAGTCATTTTTGCCTGGTATAGGATGTCATTAGTGACTTGTCCCCAGGTACAAGATGAGTTTCAGCCTGGCCCTGGTATTTTAAGCTCAAATTTTACCGGCAAGTCAATCCTAAGCTCTGCTTTCCATTTTTGTACTTTTTTGCTCATTATCTGTCTATATCAGTCTATTATTTCTATGTTTTTACAACTTGCCTATTTAATCACTTAATCAAATTAATTGCATTAATACATCATTACCATTTTATCAGTCACATATTTATAGTGAAGGACCATTGTCCCACTTTCTAGTGGGGCATCTTCCTTCTGAAATCTGTAATTGGTGAAAAGGTGAAGTGATTTTCCCTATCCATGTCATTGATTCCCCTTTTACCCATTACAATTAGAATAATATTGTAATCAAAGTAATAAGGATCTGTAGAAACTTGCAATAACATCAAAATCTCAAGCACAAAGAGATCTGTTAGGCAATAAGTATTCCCAATATCGAAAGAGGAAGCAAATAAACAACATGCATAATCATCAAATCATAATGAAATCAATCAAAACACATGAACATTCAAACCGAAAGTCCTATTTTATTGTTCTCCTTCTCTATGCAATGTGGGCTCTCAGAAATGAGTGTTCAATGTGCTAGCATAAGAATTCAAAGCAATTGTGATTGAAAAATTATGAGAATTAGCTCTCTATTTATAAGAATTCTGGGGGTTTCAATCAAGATTCCATGATTGGTGGGTTTATTGGTTGTGATTGAATATTTGAACTCAGAGTGAGTGGGATTCGAACTCAACTGATTGCATGTCAAAAAAATATATGGATTTGTTAGGATGATAGATTGAAGAGTTGATTGATTTGATTGAAGACTTTAACTGATGAGGTGGAGTAGAAGATGGGATAGACTAAATAGATAACTGGTTTAATTGATCAGTTAGGAGAGAGAGTGGTGGAGTTAACAAAAACTCATAATTGAGAGGATAAATATGATTAAATAAATAAAAGAATTTATTTATTTGCACATGTGAGGAATATAGACAAATAATTAAACTTTATTTATTTATAAGAGGAACAATTAGTTTAATTAAATAAATATAATTTATTTAATTATGAGAGGGAAATTGATTTTATTATTACATAAATGTAATAATAATAAGAAAGAATTAATATTAATTAAATAATATGAGTATTTAATTAATTTCAATAAGATAGAGAATAATTAAATAATGAATAATTATTTAATTACTTTATAGGTGTATAATTGGTGAAATAATTAGGTAATTGATTAAAATCACTTAATTACGAAATTATAGAGAAATGATGATTCTGAATTTAGATTATAGTCTAGATTGACACAAATTGATTAAATAATAAAGATTATTTAACAATTTAAGACGAATGTTAGTAAACTTATTGCATTAGATAAATTCGTCATTTTTATGTCTCTCCAAATATTAAATTATTAAAAGACAAGGCTTATAGTTCTAATAGAGCCACCTTAGTGCAAATTGTTTTCATTTTTATTTTTTAGCTTTGATTGAGTTGTGTAATGCTTATTTGTTAGGATGGCTTCATTTTCAATCTCTGTATACGGAGATGGATCTCTTTGTAATCATATCTCTTTTTTTTATATAAATAGTTGCAAGGGGAAGCACTCGTTATATTAAACTAAATAGGGAAAAATACATTATGTTTTAGGGCCAAGGAGTCACAATGCCCTATGAGTTCTGAAACCCAAACCAAACTTGAATATCATAATACAGAGCCCACAATAAATATCCTATGAATTACTATATCTACAAGTACCTACTCGATCCTATAAACTCAACAAGGGAGCAAAATTATAATCCTCGACACCAACATTTGGAGCGATATCTACGCCCTCAGAATTTTCTACACTCTCCTTCTATCAAGCCTAACAAACAAAGCACAAGACCAAACTGGTTATCCATTTCTATCCATTGTTGTATCATCCAATCTCCATCACAGTTTGTCCATCAATTTGTCCACTTGCTTCCATCTTAACTAGAGTGAGACAACAAGCATTAATAGCTGCACAAACCCCCAATAGCATCCAACATAAGCTGAGAATCCATCCATTTCAAAATCTCACTCAAAAGTACTGACTAATCCAGTGGTCAACCCAGATTCCCCATCTCCAAAACCTTTTTAGCTAATTGATCTTCTATACCATTTCCTTCCCTATATATATGATTGATCTTAAATTCTTGAAATTTGGCAATTAAATTCCTAATTGGTTCAATCCATCTGTTTATTTTCCAATTAGGGGCATGATTTTTCCTAATATTGTTAATAATAATAATGGAATCACCCTCTAAATGTACTTTATCTACTCCCAGCTCCCAGCCCAGTTCCAGACCTCTAAATGTCGCACAGATCTCAACAATGTTGGCAGTGACACCAATGGATTCTAAAATTTATGCAACCACCTCCCAAGAATCATTTCAACAAACACAACCAATCCCTCTGGGGCTAGGGTTCCCCTAGTAAGCCTTGTCAAAATTTATGTTGATCCATCCAGCTTCAGGGGAGTTCCATATAGCTTCTTTACGCATGTCCACAATAGATTTAATCAATTTATCACCATCCACGAGCGGTATGATCAAACCAGAGAAGGATTTAGTTAACAACTCATCATTATTGGTGAAGGTATTCATTTTTATATTTATTCCTAGTGGCAACATTAACCAGTTTTGTAACTAGCTCCTCAATTTTATTGATTAAGGATTCTCTTCTAATCGTTTTAACTTTGAATATACGCCTATTGCGCTCTTTCCACACCTCCCAACATAGTGTAGAGAGGGTGACTTTCCATATACTTCCAAATATCCCTAGCTTCTTCCATTTTGGCCACATTACGAACCAGTCCATTAAATTCTAAGGAATAAGTCCCTAAATTCAACTTGTAAGTGAAATGGCTCCAACATGTTTCTGTATACGGACATTGCAGAAAATATGATCTGCAGATTCTTCATTGTTTTTTCAAAGAGGGCAACTACCTTGACCTGGGATACCAAATTTAGCAAGTCTATATTGAGTGATAATTCAGTTTTGGATTGCTAACCATAAGAAAACTCATGCTTTAGGCAGACAATACTTCCCCTAAAGGAAATCTTTCGGCCATTGCTTATTTTCTAGTATCACTTCCTTGACTTTATACCCCAATTTAACCTTGTAATCTGCATCCATTGAAGCACTCCATCTAAGTTGATCTTCCTGATCTGAACAAGAGAAGACTTTTTTTTCAAAATCTCCGTCAATATATATATTTTCTCCTATGGAGCAATAATTTCTCAAAGTGATTTCCATTCCCATTTGTGTGAGTCATTCTCTCTTCGAATTTCCCCATGTATAATATAAAACAGTGAGAAATGCTAGGATGTAGATCACTCACCAAATTATAAAATGCATTAGGAATATAAATCCACCCTTAGACAAATCTGATTAGCACAAACCCAAAAAGAATGAAGGGGTGCTAATGCAAGATCTAGGTAAAGGGGGGATTTTGTGGTATTCCTAATATGATTGAATTGTGATTAATTGATATGATATCCAAAATTATTAAAGCAATGTAGACCTGATATGTAAAAGTAAGTGCAAGGGAATAAATAATAAAAATGGACTCACCTTGAAGAAAGAAGAGGCAAATGGACCTTCAGATCTAATTTTTGTTGGATTTGATAAACATCAAATCTTCCCAAGAACACCTGCATGCAAAGACTGTTACAGAGAAGCAAGACAGAAGAGAGAAGAATGGCTATGGCGGCCAAAAGGCCAGAGACTGAAAATCCTGATAAACATCAAATCTTCCCAAGAACACCTGCATGCAAAGACTGTTACAGAGAAGCAAGACAGAAGAGAGAAGAATGGCTATGGTGGCCAAAAGGCCAGAGACTGGAAATCCATGTTGCAAGAATAAAACTTCTATTAACAACAATAATGAATTACAATCTTGATTATGAAATGCAAAGCGGTGATTCCTTATAAAGGATACCGAAACCCTAAAAGGGAAACTCTAAGAAATAGAAACTTGCCTAAGTATAACTTAAGCAAAGAGTAGATAGACTAATAATTAACTGATTTAATTATTAGCTATACTAGACTACTCTAACACCCCCCCTTAAGTGTAACTTAGGGAGAAGCAAAACAACTAAACAACTACAGAAAGCAGGAAAGATGGGTCCCGACAACAAGGCCTGATCAGGTACCCAAAACAAGAAAGAAAACTAGATGAAGGAAACTGAGTTTTCAATCTAGGGAAAATATGTCCTAGAGAAAGGAACAAGAATAGAGCAAGAAGCATCTCCGAAGCATGAAGCTGAAAACTCTGTCAGAAGAAACTTCTGGAACCCCCACTGAAGTGCATGACCAGGTAGAGAAGACAATGTTTGAAGAGCTGATCAATCGAACCAGGAAGCAATAGAAATAACAGGTGAACCCCCCCCCATAATGTTGAACTGGGAGAGGTGACAGGAACACTGAAATGCAATGCCAGAAACATTTGGAGAAGAAGAACTAGGAACACCAACAGTGCAACAGAAGTACACACATAGGATAAAGGGTGGTGTCATCAACACACAACATGGGCTAATGTCATGGAAGGTATGCTCACTTGACAAAGGTGGATGCCTAAAATGGCGTAAGCATCAGAACCCCCCATGACACTTTATAACAAAGTGCAAGCACAACAACCAAACAAGGTGCTCAAAATCCCAGAAATGCAGAAGTAGGCACTTTATCTCAGTGCGTTTACAGAATAAAAAGATGCATCAGAAGGAGCATACAAGCTCAGAAGTCAGAAAGAAGAGTGAACCAGAAGTACAGTAGAAGAGATCCCAGGACCTGTAAACCCAAACAATCCACCAGAGTGCATAAAATTCCAAACTCAGAGGAGATAAAACTTGGAGTAGAATCTAGAAAAAATACCCTTGCAACAGCATAGTGCACTGAACCATCTTTCTGACGATATCTCGTTTTCCAAAAACGGAGTCCGGATGAGCCAGATATGACTCCCGGAAGGCAAGAAAAGACATCGGACTTCAACAGAAAAAAAATGCTATCAAAATGGTAGAACCCAAAAACCCAACCTCTATCATTGGAAAGTTCTCGGAAAGAGCTTTCCGACGGTATATGGAAGTCAAAAAAAGACCCCCGGATGCTCAAGATAGAGCGAAAACAGTCCAGGAGGGTCAGAAAGGCCCCAAAAAACAAAATTAAGCCCCTGGGGCTAAAAAATCTGAGCCCCCGGGTGCATGGCGCGCTCAGGGGGCTGGGCCTAATCCCTTGGTCACCCATGTGACCGTTCGCTTAGCAGAAGGCCCGCGGGGGCTGAAAAAACCCACCGGGCGGCGGCGGCGGTGGGGACCGGGCGCTCGGCCAGCGAAGCGGCGCCTGTTCAAAACAGAGGCGGGCAGAGCAGCTGTGGGCCGGGCGGGGCGGAGGCCGAGCGGCAGGGGCCGCGGTGGGCGGTGGGGGCAGCGGAGGGCGAAGCGGCGCGGAGGCGCAGAGGAGGCTGGGAGGCGGCGGAGGCTGCGTAAAACAGCAGGGGGCGCGCCGCCGGGGGCCAGGCCACGGTGGAACGGTGGCGGCCCGACGGAGGCGCCTTTAAACAAACACTGCGCGCATTTTTTAAACGCAAAAAAAATATTAAAAAACATATGTTTTTTAATTTTTTTTCTTGAAAACCGTGCCCATACGGCCCTGGGAGGCCAAAAAAATTTCCCTGATGCTCCGGTGTCCAAACCGGACAAATTTTATATCAATCCTTGGGTTTTTGGGCCTTCCGGACTCAACCGTGAGGTCAGTTTTGGTCCAAAATGCCTCAAAAAATAGAGACCCCCCAGAACTAATAAAAAGTGCCAGAAAAAGACTGGCGATCTTCAAACCCCCGATTGCTTCAACAAAAACAAGAACAGCGAGCAACAAGAGAGCTCTGATACCATGTTGGATTTGATAAACATCAAATCTTCCCAAGAACACCTGCATGCAAAGACTGTTACAGAGAAGCAAGACAGAAGAGAGAAGAATGGCTATGGCGGCCAAAAGGCCAGAGACTGGAAATCCATGTTGCAAGAATAAAACTTCTATTAACAACAATAATGAATTACAATCTCGATTATGAAATGCAAAGCGATGATTCCTTATAAAGGATACCGAAACCCTAAAAGGGAAACTCTAAGAAATAGAAACTTGCCTAAGTATAACTTAAGCAAAGAGTAGATAGACTAATAATTAACTGATTTAATTATTAGCTATACTTGACTACTCTAACAATTTTGACTATCATAGATATGTCAGAATCAGATAAAACTCCAAATCTAGGATTTTGATACCTGTAACTGCTTTCTATGAAAATCTCAATCCCAAACGACGAGGTTGGCCCTGGACAACCTAGTACAGGATGATGTTCCAAAATTTTGACCTTGGCCTTTTAACTTTGAATATGATAAAAAATTTAGAGGTTATGTAACTGTATCTAAGGCTCCTGAATCTAGATCTGAAACTTCGTTACTTACTCCAGCACATAGAAAAGAAGGGGAAGAAGGTTGAAGAGAGGTGTTTGCCTTAGTCAAACCCCTATTTAGGAATAAACCTTGGAATGAAATAAATTTAATTGAAAGAATGATGTCATGTCGCAGAGATTAGATCTAATTAATGAAATATATCATACCATGTAGATACAATTGTCTCTAAGTATGTGACCAATAATATTGATGTAATAGCTTTGAATCAACATAAAAACCAAAAGGAAATAATGTAATACAAAACCTCATGTAATAGATGTTGTAATTTGCCACAATGTTGGATTGGGGAGAGAGAGAAGAAGAAGACTTCATGGATGAATGTATATATACTTCCTTAATGTCAAACTCATTTTCTTGACCTCCAATGGAGAAAGAAGCTAGATCTATGGAAGGAAATGCCTTAAATCCATTATGGAAATGAAGAATTGAATTCTTAAAGACTCTTGATGGATTCCTTGCACTTGAATTCTTGATGGGCTTGAATGCTTGATAATGAATGCCTTCAATAATAGATGTTTGCTTGCATTTATATCTCTTAAATGCACAATGAATGTATGATAGCTTGCATGTGTGTGTGATGTTATTGGTTATAGATTGTGGATGTCAAAATGAGAGGGAGAGGTCTCCTTTTATACACATTTAGGGGCTCATATATCACAATCCAACCTCAATTAGAGATCTAGGAGAAAAAAAACCACATCGGGCCTCGAGCCAACCAAAGCATAAAGCCCCAAGACAAGGCCGACATGGACGATCTAGTCCAGGACAAGGCCGACCTGGATGACCTTGTCCAGGAAAATAAAAATTTTCCCAAGACTTAGGGGAGTGTGACAAAAAGGGGTGGTGAAAGTCACAGTCTGCTTGGAAATAAAGACAAATCCCAAAATCTGAAAAAGGAATGCACATGTCATAGGTGGGAAATGAATTATGTGATTAAATGAAAAAAAGGAAATCATGCATAGAAGTTAGAGCCAACCTCGAGTTTTAGGAAGAAGGAGGACATATATCTAAATTAAATATGCATTTAAGTGCAATATGATTTCCTACCACAAGAAATACACTAAAGTAGGCTATAAATGGTCTCAAAGTAAGCACAAATTAAGTACTTTCATTTGAGGACGGTATATTTAGCCCCCACTTTAGCGGGAGTATGAGACAAGCTCGTGTTCATGGTAAATGAAGAGAGAGATGACGATAGAAGATTTGCAAATACATATGAAAACAAGAAGTTTAAGGATGTAAGCCCCTAAACCAAGGATCTTAACTCCACATCCATGCACAAGGGCATGAAAAACAAAGAAAAATAAAAATAAAAAGCAAAGACAAAAGACACAAAAGGGTTAATACTAAAATAAAACTTCAAATCAACTAGTGAAAGAGACCTCAATCAAAAATGTCTCATCCATTAATATCATATCTGGAAAGCTATTGAAAGAGAACAAGTGATCACATAGGAAGAACAAGAGCATCCCCAAAGATGATACAAACCCCATGGTTCAACCTATTAGCATAACCATGAGAGAGAGAGAGAGAGAGAGAGAGAGAGAGAGAGAGAGAGAGAGTCCCTCAAGCTAGAAAATTGTGTTATGTTAGGCGATTCATGGGGAGAGAATAGAGAGGAAGGATAATTGATGGTATAGAGAATTGTGGTATGCTAGACAAGTCTACCTTGAGAAATTTGTGCATGCATGGTGGAGGTTTTGAAAATATTTTGCACATAGGAGCAGCTTAAAAAATGTTTTGTGCATAGGGGCAGCTTAAAAAATGTTTTGCACACAGGGGCGGCTTGAAATTTTTTTGTGCATAGGGGTGGCTTAGGGGATCACACTCATGGAAAGCACTATCTCCATGTGGATCCAATAAACAAAAATAAATTGCATATAGTACAAGGGAGGTCGTATGTATTCCCCTTACTTATGATGGAATTTTAGGAGACATCATAAGGAAAGAGAAACAAGGATACCTACTTCTGAAAGAAAGAAGATATCCGTAAAGAAACAATGTACTCCATAAACTCAGCTAAGAGCATTAAATCTTATGAGCTAAGAAAATAGACAATCGTGAAAGGATATTCTTCTTGTGTGAAGAGATCCTTGAAAAGAAGATATCTTGGCCACAAGACATCTACCTTCAAGAGGAGTTCTTGAACAAAGATAACATCTTCAAGACAAAGAGGGGGAGGAGAATAAGAATGCATTCATTTATCCCCCTTATTTCTAGGTGAAAAGGGGATTCTTGATGAAGGAAGACATACTTTGAAACACATAGTAAGGAATTTGTTTATAATGAACATAGTTTTGTGAATAAAGAAGAGGTTGTGATCAAGGATGCACACCTCTTGTATAAGAGAGAATCCCAAATCAAAATGAATAATTCTTTATAGAAAATAATGTCACGTGGTAAACAAATGCCACTGTACTAAGGAAAGTAGATCCTTAGAAAAGAGAGAGAGAGAGAGAGAGAGAGAGAGAGAGAGAGAGAGAGAGAGAGAGAGAGAGAGAGAGAGAATATACATGAAACCTTTCCCCCCANAAAAAAGAGAGAGAGAGAGAGAGAGAGAGAGAGAGAGAGAGAGAGAGAGAGAGAGAGAGAGAGAGAGAGAATATACATGAAACCTTTCCCCCCAAGTTTGAAGGAAAGAAAAAATATGTGATGCAGCCTAATGATATTTACTCTATAATAGATATACAATTCCAAGCAAAATAAGTTGCAAACCAGAGAGAACTCCTAATGTAAAATAAACACATTTATGCTAGAAAAGACGTTGTATTATAAAGTAATCAAGTCATCAAGGAAAGAGATGAATGAGGATATGGATTATTATTAAGTAATAGACATGCCCTTTGAGGCATGAAAATTATTGTTAAGAAAAGATGTTAGGATCTCCCGTGAAACAAAGTATCTCATGCCAAAAAGGATGTATCGTCAATAAATAATACCAATCCATGAAGAGATGAAGAAAAGGAAAAGAAGGATGTCACATTATGTCTACCTAGTGGTCAACCCAATTATATAAGATATGTGCTTCCAAGCAAGGAAGAAATCGTAAGGGGGGTACTAATGTCATTAAGGAGAAAGATCCTAAACAACAAGTTCGTACATGGGAGGACATCATAGTACAAAAAGGGATAAAAAACAAAGAGATAATGGATCCTATGAAAGGAGAATATAGATGAGACAGAAAGACCTTGCCCTCCAAGCTAGAAGACAAGGAACATGATAACCCAATATATACTCTAAGTGATATATCCTTTATAATAGACATGTAGTATCAAGCAAGAATAAGGTTGCAACTCAGGATGTAAATCTCCTAAAAAAGAGAAGATCCTTATATTAAAACAATAAAATTTATGCAAGAAAGGGCGTCATAGTATAAAAGAAAAAAGTCCACAAGATATATTGGATCTATTGGAAAGGAAGAGAAAATGAGGAAGGAGGATTATACCTTCCCTATTGATAGGTTAGGGGATACTTGATGGAGGATGATATATTATGCTCCCTAGGCGGTTTTTAGTTAGAATAGATGTGTTCTTTCAAGCAAGCATAAGGTTGCAACTCGGGATGTCAATCTCCTGGAAAAAATAGAATATCCTTATGTAAAACAACAAATGAATGCAAGAAAGGATTTTATCTTATAAAAGAAATGAGTCCACAAAGGGAGACAAATGGATCCTTGAGATAAATAGGAGAGTGAAATAGTTCCCTTGTCCTCCAAGTGAGGAGCCAAGGAATAATGACTATTATGTTTCTCTCCAAGGATGATTGCACCTTAAAAATTGCAGCGCCATAAATGACAATGATCCTGCAAAGGATAGGTGAGCAATGCCACATAGTGAGGAGAAACATAGTAGGAACATAGATTTTCTTTATAAGGATCGTGACAAAGGTGACATCCATTGTTAGATGTCAGTTGAATAATGCCACAATTAATGAATTCTTGAATTTTACACTACAATCATAACATTCATTAGTCTTATGGCCATGAACTTGATGATACATACAAATGGAAGAAATTTGTGTTTGTGTTTTCTAATTTTCATTTGTTTTTAAAGGAAGAGTAATTAAGTTGGATTTAAGAAACCAACACAAAATATTATCTTGTTGTGATGAAAAATTAGTAGAGGTATTTATAGATTGATTAGACAAATGGGAAAGTTAGAAATCTAGAGTTTCTTTTGAAAAATATGATGTAGATTTCTCATTATTTTCAATGCTTTGTTGCACACATACTATGTCATGTCCTTCAGGAAGGTTTAATATACCAAAAAAGATAAGGGTCTCTTTTAGGTGGCATGGGATTGAAATTTAAAGAGGCCCAAGCCATATCCATGCACTCATCAGAATAATGTTTTTGGTTCTCAAATACAAGGATTTTGTCTGTACTCTGGAATGTTAGTGTGAAGTCTAAGGTTCCCCAATCATCATCTTGAAGATTTGATAGATTACATGTTTGTACTGGAAGAAGAATTGAAGAAAGAAATGGAGATTGAATAGGATTGACTTGATTATGATCCTTATTTTCTAAGGTTGTTTTTGTAAAAGGAAAAACATCAAGGATATTATCCTCTTTAGTATATGTGTATGGCGATGCATAATAATTAGGTTGCATGACACCTTTTACAACAATCATTGGTTTTTTTTGAGGGGTATCTTGAATGATATTGAATTGATCAAGCTCTAGATTATTCATTAGTTTATCAGTAGAAGGGAGAGCATCAAGGAACATAGTCTTGATATTATCCTCTTCTTGCAAGATGTTTTCATGAGTAAGACAACCTTCAGAATAGGGACAAGGAACTTTCATTAATGATTCATCTCTATAAGGGATGTAAAATTAAGGTAAGGTGATATTAAGAAAGGCATTTACAATGTCTTCTTCTTTCTCCAAAATGTCCTTATAAAGGGAGCACAAAGGGAGTACCTCTTGGGAGAAGGATTGTCATCAAATATGAATGTGTCATCTATAGAGAGATTAGAAGAAATTTCAACCATTATATCATCTTCTTTTATAAACTTTGTTTCATGAGGAAGGTAATAATTAATGTCATTTTCCAAGGGTTCATCCCAAATAGGAGAATCACCAAGGGTAGAGACATCTTTATGAAAAAGGATCACTTTAGGAGAGGAGTAATCATGACTCACTAAAGCTTGATCCCTAAAAGGAAGGGGATGGGAAGGAAAGTAGGGTAAAGTATCCTTCTCTTGCACCAAAACATCTTCATGAGGGAGATACATTTGAGGAGAAGGGTCAACATCATCTTTGAAGATCTTGCCCTTAGGAGGGATATTCTTTGAAGAAATGTTAATAGACTTTTCTTGTGCTAAAATGTTTTCATGGTTGGGATTGGTTTTGGGAGAGGGAAGATTGTGATTATGGATGACATTAAGAACTGAGCTATCATCATATGCATGAAAGGAAACATCTTTAAATTCTTGAAAAAAAAATGAAATTGAACTAGTAAATGATGATAACAACTCCATTCATATAATGGAAGTGCAAATAAATGCATGCAATATTTTTTTTATTGTTTTGAAACATGAAATGCAATAATCCAATGGATCTATGAAAAAATGTAATGCATGAAAATAATATCTAAATACATGCAATGTAGAAAAGGTATGATGTAAATTTTGAATAATGGAATGCATACAAAATAGATCTAGTCAAGGAAGCTCTAACCACCAAAACCAAAAGGAGGAAATTTTATAGGTCGGGTTCGCCAAAATGTATAATATAAAATGGTGAGCAATGCTAGGATGTAGATCACTCACCAAATTATAAAATATATTAGGAATATAAATCCAACCTTTGACAAATCTGATAAGCACAAACCCAAAAAGAATGAAGGGGTGCTAATGCAAGATCTAGGTAAAAGGGGGATTTTGTGGTATTCCTAATATGATTGAAGTGTGATTGATTGATATGATATGTAGAATGATAAAAGCAATGTGGATTTGATATGTAAAAGTAAGTGCAAGGGAAGAAATAGTAAGAATAGACTCACCTTGAAGAAAGAAGAGGCAAATGGGCCTTCAGATCTGACTTTGATTATCGCGGAGATGTCAAATTCGGGTAAAAATCCAGACCTGAGGTTCTGATACATGTAACTACTTTCTGTGAAAATCTCAGTCCCAGAGAACGAGGCCAACCTTGATGACCTAGTCCAGTATGATGTTCCAAAATTTTGACTTTGTCCTTTTAACTTTGAATCTTATGAAAATTTTAGAGGTTCTATAAATGTATCTGAGGCTCCCAAATCTAGATCTGAAACTTTGTTACCTTCTCCCACACACAAAAAATAAGGGGAAGAAGGTTGAAGGGAGGGGTTTGCCTCAGTCAAACCCCTATTTAGGAATCAACCTTGAAATGAAATAAATATTATTGAAAGAATTTTTTCATGTAAGAGAGATTAAATCTAAATAATTGAATATATAATACCATGTAGATGAAATTGTCTCTAAGTATGTGATCAATAATGTTGATGCAATAGCTTTGAATCAACACAAAAACAAAATGAAAATCATGTTAGACAAAACCTCATGTAATAGATGTTGTAATTTGCCACAATGTTGGATTGGAGAGAGAGAGAGAGAGAGAGAGAGAGAGAGAGAGAGAGAGACTTGATGGATGAATGTAGATCTCCTTCCTTGATGTCAAACTCCTTTGATTGGCCTCCAGTGGTGAAATAAGCTATATCTATTGAAGGAAATGCCCTGAATGCATGATGAAAATGAATACTTGAATGCTTAAACACTATTGATGGCTTCCTTGTGCTTGAATGCTTGATGGGCTTGAATGCTTGATAATGGACATTTTCTTGCTATTGAATCTCTTGAATACACAATGATTGTATGTTAGATTGCATGTGTTTGTGATTTTGTTGGTTATTGATTGTGGATGTCAAAATGAGAGGGAGAGGTCTACTTTTATACACATTTCAGGGCTTAGATATCGCGAGCCAACCTCAATTAGAGATCTAGGAGAAAAACCCTCGCATCGGGCCCGGAGCCAACCAAAGAAAAAAGCCCCAAGACAAGGCCGACCAAGATGGCCTAGTCCAAGACAAGGTTGACCTGGATGACCTTGTCTAGGAAAATCATTTTTTTCCCAGGACTTCTGGGAGTGTGCCAAAAAAGGGCGGTGAAAGCAACAGTTTTCTAGGAAATCAGGGAAAATCGTGAAATCCAAAAAGGAATGCATATGTCCTAGCTGTGAAATGAATTATGTGATTGGATAAAAAATGGGAAATCATGCATAGAAGTTAGAGGCAACCTCGAGTTTGAGGAAGGAGGACGACCTATATTTGAATTGAATATGCATTTAAGTGCAATATGAGGTCCTATCACAAGAAAAAACACTAAAGTAGGCTAAAAATGGTCCCAAAATGAGCACCAATTAAGTGCTTACATTTTAGGACAGTACACCCCATAATTGGAGATCTTATTCCCCCAACTTATACTATTTTCACTTCGCAGTATATCCATCCTTAGATCATTTTTTAGGGAAGGAAATCCTTCCCAAGAGTCCTCCCAGAATGATGCATTTTGTCCATTTTTTAATTCCTAGGTTAGATGCTTTGTTATGATATCTTTGCTCTCCAGAAGGAAATTCCATATGGAATATCCCCTTGGCGGGTCCCTATTAATAAGGATTCTAATCAGGTCAGTTGATTCCAAGTACTTCTTTCTCAAGATCTAGATCCACTTCTGATTTCCTTTGAACTTGTTCCATATTAGCTTAGCACTTATGGCTGAATTTGTGATCCTAACCAACTCGATCCCTGCACCACTTGCTTTTTTAGGTTTGTGTACCTTGTCCATGCTAATAGGGAGAGTTTTTGGGTGCCATTGGAGCCATTCCACAAAAATGTTGCATGATTTGAATGAGAGAATTCTCCACAAGATTGGGTTGTTTCATGCATGACATAGACTATATTGGGATAACACATAGGACTAATTTAATCATAAGTATCCTACCTGCAGAAGTTAACCATTTCCCCTTCCAGAGATCTATTTTCTTTCGGCAAATATTGATAAGACTCTCCCAGTAGACTTTTTTATTTTGTCTTGCAAATTGAGACATCCCCAAAAAATGTCCAGGAAAGTAAGAAATTCTCAATCTCAATTTCTGAGCCACATCCTTCTGCAAACTTGGCTGAATATTAAGGGAAAAAACCTATGATTTCCTCTAGTTGATAGATTGTCTAGAATCCGTATTATATTCATCCAAGGGGTTCTTTATAAACCTAGCTTCACTTCTATAGGCTTTTCCAGACAAGATAGTATCATCATAAAATTGTTGATGTGTCATTGCTTCAACACCGGGGGTGACTTCAATACCATTACATTGGCCCTCCAATCTAATTCCTATTCATCTCCCCAAGGCCTCTGTCATAATTATGAATAAAAAGGGGGGAAAGGGATCACCCTACCTAATACCGCTGGAGGATTGAAAGAGTCCTTGAGCTACTCCATTGACCAACACTGAGAACTTAGAGGACTTTATACAACTCCCCACCCAATCAACCCATTGATTTCCAAAACCAAACTTCTTTAACACATATAATAGAAATTGTTTGTCTCCAAGGTCATAATCTTTTAAAATATATAATTTTATCATCATACTTGGTGCTCTTCTCTTCCTAGCAGTATGGATTGCCTCAGGAGTGATTATAATATCTTCTACAATGGACCTACGCAGGGAGAAGTCACTCTCTTCTTCTGAAATGATTTTGTTGATGACCTTCCTTAGCCTGTTGGCGATCACCTTGGTTATAATCTTATAAATTGTGTTACATAATGTTATGGGCCTATACACATTCATACATTGGGCATCTTTCTTTTTAGGGATTCGGGCAATAAATGTATGATTTAAGGCACCAAGAATTGTAGCTTTATTCCTAGACTCTTCTACAGCTAAAAGGAGATCATCCTTCACTATCTCCCAAAATGTCTGAAAAAATTTAGCCATGTTAGGCCCGGTGGTTTTATCTGGTCCCAACTGAAAAAGTAGCAATTCCAAGTTCTTTCAAGGACACCTTCTTCATGAGCTCCTTATTCTCCTCATCATTTATCAACTGTGGGATACAACTCAAAAATCTAAACCTAGCTTCAGCATCTACCTCTGAGTCATGATTCAACAAGGATAGAAAGTGTCTAATTACCTCTGCATTGGTTTCCTCCATAGATTGTGTAATAGTATCATCCTCTCTGTTGATTTCTACAATTCTTTTCAGATTCCTATTGACAATTGTAGAATTGTGAAGTACTTAGTGTTTTTGTGCCCTTCTTTTAGCAACACTTCCCTGGATTTTTGCCTCCCGAAGCACTCTTCCCTAGCCATTAATTCAGTTTTCAACGCCTTTTCCTTCTTAAAATCAGCGCCACGCATACCATTTACTATGTCAGATTCATTTAAATTTCTCAATTCTTCTTCTACCTTGGATTTTTCTACAAAAATATTTTTAAAGTGGGTCTTGTTCCACTCTTTAAGTTTAGCCTTGATATGCATAAGTTGCTTATGAAAACATAATAGCCTTGATTGGTTACCAGTCCAAATGTAATTCCACCATTCCTGGACAAGCTCAAAAATCTTAGGATTTCGAAGCCACATGCTTTCAAATTTGAAGGAGGCACCACCCTTCCCATCATCTTTCAACATATTTAGGAAAATAGGGAAATGGTTTGATCCAGTAAATGGAATGAATTAACACTTCACACACCTCTGCCTCTCTTCCACAATCACCATATAGAAAGAACCTATCAATTTTTTCAACAATGCTAGCAAAACCATGTCTCCTATTTGTCCATGTAAATCTACCATTCTTGGTGGGGATATATCTCAAGTTATTTTATCTACAAACAATTGGAAATCCTACTGCACTCTAGAAAGATTTACCACCACCCCCTGCTTCTTAGATTTATTTAAGGTGGCATTAAAGTCTCCACCAATAATGAAATTCTCAATAGTTTGCATCCTGATCCATTGAGTAAGATCATTCTATAAATCTCTTTTTTCTGTAGTAAAAATAGGCCCATATACATTCAGTACTCCAAACTCTTAGTTATGGATGAGAGTTCTACATCTCAAACTGATCCAATGATGTCTTTGGATAAGCACCTCACATTTAACTACTAAAGGGTTCCACAACACACCCAATCCTCCCGACACACCCACAGAATCAACAAAGAAACCTTCATGTTGCCTCCATGATTTAAGTTTCATTTGGTTGTCCTCCTTACTCCATTTTATTTCTTGTAATAAAACTAAATCACTTTTGCTTTCATCTATTTGACGCTTGATTAAGTGCCATTTTCTAGGGGCATTCAAGCCCCTAGAGTTCCACTTCATGAACCTAATTGTCCCTCGAGAGGGATGATCTCCCTCCCACTCCTCAATTTGTGTTGTCCTACAACATTACCTACCAATGCTAGCTTGGCCTTGTTAGTCTTTAGGAATCTCTTTTTCTTGGGTTTCAATTTGAGGTTTCTTTATCTTGGATTATGTCTACTCTATTCTTAGTTCTGCAAATACACTCGCCTGGTCTTTACAAAACTATCCTCAAATTCTGACTCCCAATATGTTGCTTCACCTTCTTCCCCTTCCCCGACGTCTTCTTCTCATTCATGTGAAGGGATCAACATTGGGTTTAATGGATAATATGCAGGATTTTGACTCCCATCTGTCTGATCCATCCCTGATTCTAGAATTATATTTGTTTGTCCTTTTTTGTCCCTACCCTCAGTTATAGGCTATTGCACTCCGCTGATTTTAAGGATAAATAGAAAAATACCACTCAAGATAGAGATAATAAATGGAGGTTTGGCCCAAACTAATTAGGTCCCTATTCCGTCACTACTAATTTTGGATCATATAAGCTATTTACTCTAAGTGGCCATGAGTTGGGTAATCTCATGAATATTATACATCTCAAATGTTTATATGCCTAAACCTTCACACCAATATTCTAAAGATCAAAAAAAAGTTTTGAATTTTTTTATAAATTCTACTAAAAATAAGCAACATAATTTTTTAAAAGAGAAATAAATTTGTCCAATGGTGATAACCACTTCTTTTAAGTAGCATGATGAAAACCTTAAAAAATAAGTGTCGTGTGCAACCACTCTATTCTCTGAGAATGTATCACTCCACATTCTCATTCATTGCTCTTTCATCCATCTCATCCCCTTAATTACAATTCATCAATCCCTTCATCCCCTTCCATCAAATTGTTTATCAAAGATCATTATCCATCATGTGTTCCTTCCTCTTCCATCATTTATCACATCCCTCTCCATTATACCTCCACGTGCATTGCCTACTCACACCATACTCCATAATCTAATTGCTCACTAAGCAATATTCTATCTCATTTTCATCCCCACCCACTTCCATCCATTAATTTACCTCCATCCATTTCATTTCATTTTTATCTTGATTCACTTCACATCCTTTCCTTGATTTTTTGTTGAAATGAGGTATCCCCTTTTTTCGTATTACTATAAGAATTGATTACCATGTATATCATTGTTGGGGAATGAACTTTTCACCTTCATTCGTAATCACATCATATCCATTCAAATCCTTACACTATGATTTGGTCCTTTCTTGGAATATCCCCACCACTCATCGTCACATAAACCCTTTGATTTAACATGTCATTAGATACCAACTTGTGTTTCCTACATGTTTTTATAGATATTCTGCACATACATGTTTGTTTGTTTCTTGGAGTCCTAGAGTTCCATCTAATACACCATCATGGTCACCCTCATCCTTCATATGACAATGCGTCTTGACAACATGTCTTTTGGATCACTATGTTATTTGTAGCTTATTAGTCATCGTCACATAAACCCTTTGATTTAACATGTCATTAGATACCAACTTGTGTTTCCTACGTGTTTTTATAGATATTCTGCACATACATGTTTGTTTGTTTCTTAGAGTCCTAGAGTTCCATCTAATACACCATCATGGTCACCCTCATCCTTCATATGACAATGTGCCTTGGCAACATGTCTTTTGGATCACTATGTTATTTGTAGCTTATTAGTTTTTGTGACACTCCTTGGCACACGATGCACCATCAACTTGGTTCATAATATCGAGATGCACAATGTCAATACTACAACAAATAATAGGTTTCCCTTTGCACAAATAGTTACTTTGACAACATTCATCCTTCCCCCATTTTTACCATTTTCCATCTTCCTTTGATTCATTATCTTCAATCACGCACAATCAAAACAATTTTTCCCTATCCTAATCGATCAATAATTGTACATCTATAGCTGGGAGTGGTCTTGGCAACACAATGTCACATTACTAATAATAGGCATGGATTTCCCAAAGTCCATGAAGATGACAATCAGTGCAAATGATTTAGAAATCTTTGGATTCAACTAAGTAAGATTGTATACATCATGTTACATCACACTCAATGATCTTTCATTAGGATGAGACATTCAAATTGCATAACCAAGCCCTTGAAAAAAGATGAGAATCTAAATCACTAATGTGAAAAAGCTTTGACAATTGAATCCAAAAGCACTCCAAATCAAGTCAGTATGTCATTTTTTGTCTATAGATTAAAAATAGAGACTAATGTCAAGTTAGCATATGGAATTAAGATTTTGAAGTTGATGTATTGATTTTACAAGTAACCCTAAAAGATCCTAGTGCTCCCTAGTTGGAGTAAGTGCAAATATCTCAATAGTGGGCTCTAGAAGTCTCGTAATAGTACAACTTATTACTTAGATTTTGCATTAAATTATGCATAAGAGTTAGCTCACTTGAAAATATCATTCAACAAGTTGAGTTTATGTAGGGTTAAAATCCCAACAAATTCGACATTAAATTATCAAAATGCGAAGTCAAGTTGAATGCACAAGTGCTAGGTGTCCCACACTTGCTTCCCCATTCACTTGCCAAACATTAGCCTTCACAAGTTCAATAAGTAGAAGCATGAGCATCAAGTGTTATTCATTTGCTCAATGTAGATGTTCTCGATTGAGGTTAAAACAATTTTTGAAGGGAACCGTAACCCTATACAATTTGGAAAGAAAGATATGCAAGAAACAAAACCACAAAAAAGGAAAAGACAACAAAAAACAACTATTGGGGGAAAAAGATGGAGACAATAGAATCCCCCAGCACAAACTACTAGCAAAAAGAAGCTAAACCAACAAAAAAATTACAAGCCCGAAAAACAACACAGTTAGGTCATTTTTTCCATAATCTCCGCAGAGTCAACCATCACCATTTTATATTTGTCGATAGCCTCTCTGAGATCCTTTATTTCCTTTGTGCTACCAGTTTCCACCTTTTTAGCACTCGCTCTAGTACGAGTTCTAGGGCCAGCATTACTGGGGTCTATAGCAATATCATCATCCATAGCAATGGGCGTAGTGTTACCGTCCAACACCGAGAGCAGCGCCCTTAAATTGTTGTCAGTCACCTTCATGCCCTCATAGTTATTTTTCATGATACGGCTGAGAGTGTCTTCAATACTTTGAATATGGCTTGAAGTCGTCTGCTGACAAAAATTAACCACCGCATTAATCCTTAGTTCTAGCTTCTCCAACAGCCTTTTTCCGCTTCTTCCTCCTGGGTCTCATTTTCATTAGTAGCCTTGGTCACTGGTTTAGCAAGCAGCAGCGCAATCTTATTCACTTTGTCCTAGAGCTCATCATACTTACCATTTATGTCTTTGATTTCTTCAAGAAGCCAGGAATTCAGCTGATAGTCCATCTCAACCCGCTCTTTAACTACCTGCATAAATCTTGTAGGCTCTTGGCTTTTCACTGTCTCGTTATCATGGCTGCCTCCAACGTTCTCTTTACCTTTTTTTTATCATTCCCCTCTTTTTTATTTACCTCAATCTTCTCAGAAGTATCCCTGGAGAGCATACCCTCTTTAAACTGAGAGTCAACATAGTTCACGAGAATAGGTGCATTGTCAGGAGTAACCTTCGCTTTAAATTTCAGGCTGGACTCACTATTCTTCTTCGTTGGGGAGGTAGTACGCACCTCACCATGGGTACTAGTATCTTACAGCGCCTTGTTGTCTTCAGGTCCTTCCATGTCCATATCCTCTGTATTAACATTGTTGTTGCTATCCATCTCCTGAGAGGAGCCAGTAACACCCTTATCCTGAGTATCAGTATCATCCTCTGTATCCAGACCTACTTCCTCTGAGAGGAATTTAGCCGCTTCTCCCATATTAACTTTTTCATCTTCCTCCTTAACCTCTGTTTCCTTATCTGTGTCCATACCAGCCTCCTCTATGAGAATCTTAGCAGAATCTACTAAGACATTGTTAGCTTTGGCCTTCCTCTTTTTTCCTGGAGTGTTGCTTTCATTAACCATAGGTCTTTTACCCTTCTTCTCCTTGTTCGAGCCAGCGACCTGGGTGTTATCCTGCAACTTAAATTTGCATACTCGTAGATTAGCAGAATAAGCCCATCATGAAGAATAGGTTTCTCTGCACTCTTCATGTTTTCCATAATGCTATTACCCAGGGATTTGAGCAGAAGGTAGGGGAAAGAGATTTTCCTTTTGTAGCGGAAGTGATTAACAAGCATAAAGTGGAAATTATAAACCCTAGTATAGCGACCCTCAAGCGTAAAATATTGCATAATAGCTTTGACCAATTTTTCCATAAAAGCTTCATATGACAACGCAGGACATAGTCCCCCGACTGTTTAACAAGAAGATCTCATTCTCCCTGGGTCTTTGGATACATTCTAGCCGCATTCTTGGCCATAACCCTACCTCTATAGTAATTCAACCCTGACATTTTAAGACCCGTTATTTCATAAATAACTTTCTCGGTAACACAGAAGAACTTACCACTGATTGTCACACTTCCGTTATCCCAGCTATCCACAAATTCCTTGGAGATGTCCTTGTCGTAACCATGGAGTCTCTCCTTATAATCAGTGACCCCACCTTCCTTAAGTCTAT
This sequence comes from Thuja plicata, assembly GCA_018584345.1. Classification (NCBI taxonomy): domain Eukaryota; kingdom Viridiplantae; phylum Streptophyta; class Pinopsida; order Cupressales; family Cupressaceae; genus Thuja; species Thuja plicata. The sequence continues at coordinate 2,043,574 of MU223160.1, forward strand.
TCCAGACCTCGACCTCTTTTTTCTATTTACAGACTGTGGGCTCTTCACGTTTCAATTTTCCTCCCATTTTTCCAGTAGACCAGACTTCAGAATATCGCACAGGACGAGTGCCAAGATCACAAAAAACATAGCAGAGCAAGTAAATTGTGATAATGGACCACGTCTTTCCCACAAATGTAATTATTATTGCAATGGCCGTCGTGCGTGCAAGACCCGTATTTAAGGCAACTACATAAACTATCCCTTTTTGTCATCATCATTAGTAGTAGCTTCGAGTTTATGGTGGATTTGGTCGTACCTTATAAGATTTAGGATTTCAATATTTAATCCTTGATTACCTTGCCAGTTCCTGGCATTATCACTATAAACTCCCACATTTGTCAGGCTGTCAGCCACAGCGTTCGACTATCTGAATGCATGACTGACATGTGTGACATCAAAATCAGATAAAAGCTTTTTAATCTGAGAGTTGATGTGACTTGTATTCCAAGACGGAGTATGATTACCATTAATGTAATTAATAGTATTCATGGAGTCACCTTACAGCCACAGCTTGGAGCAAATCTGTCTTTTAGCCAACTTGCAAGCATAGAGAGCAGCCATAGCTTCAACAACATGGCTAGTTTGAGATCCAATAGGGATAGCAAAAGCAGCAACCTTGGGAGTTTCTAACAATGCAGCCACATCTAGCAATGTTGGGATTACCTTTAGCAGCGCCATCGAAATTAACTTTATACCATCCAGGAGGAGGGAGCTCCAGACAGCTGTCTCACGGGTAGTGGGAGTAGACTTAAAATTAGCAGAAAAATTCCAGTGCTCAATAACATCCTTATCAGAGACCCCTTCCATGAGTTTCAGTTTAATTTCACAAGCTATTTTAGTATTTTCAACAATACTTCTAACAATTTTGGAGCCGATCAAAAAGGAAGTGGAGATTTTGTTTCTGAATATCTTGTCATTTCTTTCCTTCCAGATCCTCCATATAACATGTGGGGCTGTATATTTCCAAATAAGTTTTCCCAACTGGTGAGGGATGGGAGAACTCCATTGTGATAGGAACTCTTTAATAGTATTAGGGAAGACCCAGCTGATTTTCCAATGTTGCAACACTTCCCTCCAGATTTATCTTGACAACTGACAATGAAGCAACATGTGAGAAGAAGACTCAACATCTTTCATACAAAGATAGCATCTATTAGGAATCATCCAGCCTCTTTTAGTCAGGTTCTTAGTAGTAAGGATTTTGTCCTGAACAAAAAGCCAAAAGAAAAAGTTAAATTTAGGGATAAGGGAAGGATACCAAACCTTAGCCCAGTAGGGCTCCGCTCCATGGGAGGAAAGCAGAGAATAAGCAGAAGCCATCGTGAATTTACCATTGGGATTAGGGGACCAAATGAGCTCAATGTAGATGTTATCTACCACAGCTTTGTGAACATTCTGAAGGAGATCTAAGGTCGTTCAAAAGTAAAGGAGTGAGCAGAATTAAAGAAAAATCAAAAATCTATTTTTGGGTATTTTTCTATGTTTTAGTAATTTGCATTTTTTAAGGCCTTCAAAGTGGAATTTGGGGTCAAAACTATCGTTTGTCCCTTAATTTGATCTATCAAACGCATTGTGTTAAGGGACTGCAATTAGATCTTCTGAAAACATTTTCAACGGTGTAAGCAGTTTGGAATTTCGAGCTTCGAACAAAAAGTTATGCCCCTCTGCCAAGTTGGGATCACCAAGCGCCAAAGTGGCACAATTTCTACCAAATCCGCAAGCTCTTTTCCTTCAAAGTTTTTTACTTTTCAAGAGTGCTCATTGTAGAGGGTGCCACATGTCGTCAGCGTAGAGGTTTTGAAGGTTGAAAGGAAGGAAATCCTCCAAGAGCTCGCCAATGTGCGCCATGTGTCATCACTACGCGTCCTCAAGCCTAACTTCAAGCGAAGGAGTTCCAAAAACTCCCTCTATCATGACATGTGTCCAAGTCAAGGTGCATCATTTAAAATGTGATGGGACCCACACCCTTCAAGGCAAAGTGCTACAATTCAGCGGGGCATCTCAAGGCAGATTTGATCTAAAAAAGAAATTGCTTCCACGTGCCGAAAGAGACTAATCAATGCAAAGAAGTTGAAAAGGTACAGGTGGCGTCCATACGCACATGCGAAAGGACAATAATGCTACAAAGATTGGCATGCCAAGGCAATTGCACCGTCCACCATCATGAGAGCTACACGCGTAGAATTTGCAAAGGCCCTTTTCGGTAACATTTACAAGGTTCAGTTCAAGGGGATCCTTATTTAATAAGGGAGCTTTTGCCAGGGACTCTTTTCAAAGTCTTGTTCACCATTTTGAAAGGGAAGAACACTTGAAAATAGCTATAGTTTCATCCTTAGACCTTAGCTTCTGTATTTTGTTAATCAATAAAAGAAATCATATCAGATTGACCCGAATTTGCCTCTAATGTGTTTTTTTTTTTTGTTTTGTGGATAATTTTAAAGCTCTGTCATTTTAAATGAACGTAGTTGTTAACTATTTTCGGCTTTTATAATCTCATAAAAATGTGTGGGTCTTTGAATCATGTTTTGTTACTCTTTCAATCATCTGTAATAGTTTGTAATTTGGTGTTACACTTGCCATTTTGTGAGTGAAATTCTCATGGAATAATCATTTTAGTGAGATAATAAGAACATCTCCTATGAGCCTTAACGAGTGCTTCTCACAAAAAAATCTAAATATTTTACCCTGCGTTTGTCCGACTTTTGCATTCTATCCTCTTTTCAACAATGAATGGAATGTGGCATTCTATGCTCAATCTTTTGGTGTTGTGTTTCTTGTTATTTCTAAAGGGAAACTCGAAGGGTTTTAAAAACTTTGGCCTTAGTTCAACCATTTTTATGCTTTCTCTTCCTTTCCTTCTTCCAAAAACAACAGTATGAAGAGTAGGCCTCTGAAATCCCAAACGTTTCACAAAGCACACTAAGTCACTTGTTTCATAGGGCGCACTAAGTCCCACTCCTATGAAATTTCTCAGATGCCCTTATTTAGGTGTGAGCCTCTTAGGGATCAACACTCACTACAAGATATTCTTGCTTTCTTCCTTCCTAGCTTGAATTTTCATCAAGTCTCTTGACAAGTCATTGTATAGACAAGATCCACTAAACCTTTTTAAAATATCAAAGATCATCAATGTGGCATTAAGACCATCTCCAAATGCCCTACTACCATTAATGAGATCAAGCAAGAGCACTTGAGAGTTGGTCACATGTAAAGTGGGTCATGTGCCAATTAGATAATGATAATACAAATAACAAGGGACGAGATTATGTCATATGTCCAACAAAGATTGATGTACACAAACCATCAAGAGAGCAATAAGACACAATAGACACCATAGTGTCACACCTAAACATGAACATTAACATTTGACGGAAAAAAGTGCCTTAATATTTGCCATTTTTTTAAGTATCAGGACACTACAATCATAACAAACACCATAACTCATAACTTGAGGGGTCAAAGGCATATTAGTCAATTGAGCCCAAACTTGTTTAGACATTGTGTCAATTCAAGTCCTTTTTCACGATAATTTTGGTGTCATTAAAAAACGTCAAATTTAGACAAAGCAATCAACTATGAAACACAAACCATTAGTTTTGGGGGGGTCAAAAAAGTTTTATCATTTGGCTCAATATCACCACCTAAACAAATCCTTGAACACTTTAGTGAAATGAAATCCACAACTAAGGAGATATGCCACTTTGAAACAACCTTGTAATTTAAAACAACAATCCTGCTAATAAGGATGCTAACAAATCAATGGAACCTACAACCAAAGTCATTATTTTAGAGATAAGAAAAGAAAATGCTTTACTTAAAATAAAATAAGGTAATCCTCGAAATTTATATTTATTGATTATCTCAACCCAACAATAAAAATAGTTATTAACTATGTACTGTTTATTGCTTTACTTAAAATAAAATAAGGTAATCCTCGAAATTTATATTTATTGATTATCTCAACCCAACAATAAAAATAGTTATTAATTATGTACTGCATAAACAATCGATAACACTGGAAACAACACATTTCCTCTGAAATCGAAAATCAAAATCATATGTTTCTCAAACTGATAAAGAAAACGATCATATTTATGCAAATTTTGAAACACTTGCATACGACGGGATGCACATAAAACTGGCATCCTTGAATGTATTGCGCATTGGCCTAGCCAGCATCCCTCGAAGAATATGAAACTCCCGTTGTGGGAATAAAGGAACTTTTTCGCTTACCTATTCAAGCTCTTTACCCCTTAGGTTTCAAACTCGACACTAAACTCGAACGTAGTTAAGCCTTGGAAATCCTAAAACGGTTTGCCACCAATGCGAAGAAAATAGAATCCTTGCTGGCGACACCTTTTAGAGAAATGACTAATATAAAATGTAACGAAATTGAATAAGACCCTTTCAATAAAATTGTCCCATCCGACCATGGTGGTTTATTTGATCCTCATCCAATGTAATTGAACGAGTCATGTTCATGAAGACAAATAGAAAGGTGACGATTACCACTGGTTCTTGGAAGAATAATATCATCCTTCGTTTAGATAAATAATTGTTGATCTAATTGGGAAAGATACTAGAAAATGAGAATTATATTTTACACATGTACATCCCGTGTTGCTTTGCCAGGTAATGTCCACAAAATATGTGTTATGGTCTCAAATACTGTAAGCGACCCTGCAGTGCATGCGGTGCTATTGCTAGGCATCATGGAACTTAAAAAGGACGTTTCCTTGTCTTTCGTCCATACCAACTCCTTCAAATATTCTGAAGCTACATATAACTTTTAGAGTTTGTGGCGGACTCCTTTCATTGTTAGCTACCTTAGCACCCGATTGATCCTAAAATCGGGATAATCGAGACAGAATAAATTCAATTTACCCTAGTGTCAAGATACCAAGTACATATATATATATATATATATAATCAGGTGATTACCAAAATACTATTGACAACCAAGGTGCTGTACCTTCCAAATTAAAAACACCACACTGAGGTAACAAATCAGATTGATTAGTAATCAAAATCTGAAAACTGCTTCAAAATCACAATACAATGGCAAACAATAAAAAAATGCTCAACTAATATCAACCAAGAATGGTAAGATAAAGTACCTATTTTATTACAGATAAAATTGTGTCCACATTTACAATGCCTGTGTTTGATTAGTGATATAACCGTTAATGCATGTGGGCATGTCTTATGAAGAAACGCCAAACATTTGCCAAATGCATATACAACTACCATTGAAACTTTGTATTGATATGATGTCACCTAAAACCTAAATTATTAAAATAAAGCCCTGCTACATGCAATCCTTCAGCAGAATATGTATTAAAATTTGCAAAAACCTTCTAATTTCCAGGTCTCAAATAGACAAGCTTAATGGTATTAGCTGGGTTTGACGTTGTAAGCCTGTTGCCATAGTTGATCTTCACTGAATTGGAATTTCAATTAGCCTTCACTGAATTGAACACTTGTACTCTTAAATTCACAGAAGCAATTGGCAAAGCAATTTAGCTAGTTGATATAAACAATAATAGCAAATGACAAAAACTTATAAAATTCATTTAACAAACAAAATAAGTGAATTCTGTAAATAAAAAATGAGTAAAATGGTATCAGTTTTATTGAATATAAATGAAAGCTATCTAGGAACTTCTCACGTTACATAAGATTTGATGAGAAAAAATAAATATTTGGCTAAATTTGACCAGAATAATTTTCTTGATTGTAATGGCTTCACCATCAAACTATATGCAAAGTTGTAAATAAAATGTACTTCCAAGATTTAAGTATGGTCCGAAAATGCTCCTCATGTTCCTACAAAATCATTTTAGCAGAAATCTAATCATAGGCGACTTATAACTGCCTCCACTTCTGCTGGAGTATATAGATGATAAGTGGGTGCAACTTTTGCAATGTCCACATTATTGGCCGTTACCTAAAAACATGTCAAGATAAAATGTCAAATCAACAGCTTCCAATATCTGTCCACCTCCTAGATTTGGGAAAAATTACAATGTTTCAATATCCCTTAATTTGTATTGTGTTCAATAGTAATAAATAGCTTTCAATTAACTAACAATCAAAGCATGCATAACTAACCTTATCTTCCATTACTTGCTTTAAAATAGAAAGTGCAGCAGTCTCCGCTTCTTCCAATGTCATATCCTGAATTACATAGTTTTGAACTTAACTTTCATCCAAAATGTTTAGGTTGAATTTCTGTCACCAACTTGAGAACTAAACTTTCACATAGTACCATTCAAGGAAAAGTAACGTTTGAGACTATATGTAGTAATATACCTTGCGGTACTGTTCCTTCAAGGAAATATCAGCAGCTTCAACTCCAGATCCTATAGATTTTGCATCAGATTGCCAAAACGTACCTGAAGGGTCTGTATAATATCTGTATAGCAAACAAAACAATTTAGGAATATCAGAACTCAAATGGCTATTATATTTTGGCATCTTTTCTTTCCCAATATTTTCCACTCCTTTTTATGGTCAGATGCCAGTGTCTAAGCAAGAACATGGGTTAAATTTTTGGTCAGTTTTAACAATTGACCAAGAATTATATCACATATCAAATTTGCACTGGTACATATAACAAAAACATTTTACAATTAAGGAAAAGAGTGTGATGTCCCCAATTAGAATCTAGGTCAGTCAGCGTAATTATTGGCATTGTTAACTAACACCCCTCTTATCTGCCAATATTTTTTAAATTAATAAAAAAAATTATTAATAAATGAAATTATTAAATAATTTTCCTTCAGGCCGACTTGTTTAGACTTGTTTAATCGCATGTGGGGCCTTTACAAATTTGGCAGCTGTCGTCTGCTCCACTCTGCTCTCGGGCGATCACTAGAACAGGACAAGAACAGCAAGGTGCCCACAATTATATTTCCCATCCCAACCCTGGGAGGGAGATTATAGTGGAGGTAGATTACTATTCAATAACTTTAGGCTGACCTGAAAAATTCAATAATTCAAACGCCTACTAAGCTCAAGCGTGATGGAAGGGAGGCAACAAGATTAGAATTTTCTGCCACGTGCACGAATTGCCTCTGGGATGAAGACCTCAGAAGCACAAACCAGGAGGGACAACAGCCTCACCTGTTGACCTTTCACTGCAGTATTGATTCAACCTGTCTCATTGCTGCAAACATCTGAAGACCAGGTGCAAAGTAATAGAATGCATTGAATGTGCCACTCCAAAAATCTTTGCATTACTTTCCATGCATATAGGAACTAGTTGTATGCCAGTGTCAAAATTAATACCTCGTTTATTTTGTCTTCATGTGAAACACAAGCTCAAAGAACACATTATTGTGCATTAAGTCAGAATACTAGAAGTTCAGAATTTATAATTTACAGTCCACATTTAAAACTTTTCAACAAATTATGTTAGATGTTAATTACAGATTGAGATTTCCACAGGTAAACATTTCAAACGTGTGTCATTCACATATATAACTGTGTTCAGCTTTTTCCTTACCAATGTTCAAGTTCCCTTTGAGACCCCCCCTTGAGAAAATTGTTGGCCTTAAAAAATCTCAAGTATTTCACTCCGCAGTTTGAAAACCATGAAACCATGAAACAACTTTAGCTTTATCTTCTGTGCCAAGTACACATGTAACCGATTGGCATGATGCATTAATTCTTTCCAATCTTCTAAGAGTCAAGTAGACATTTGTAACTCAGCTATTGGAAACTGAAACTTTAGGATAAAGCAACGCATCTTCCATTTTAACTTTATAGTTTATAGTTTATTACCATTCACTCCACATGCACCAATTCAACTATTTTAACATTTCACTTGGAAATGAGAACTTGCAGATGCTTAACCCCATGAGAGATCATGTTCAGAAAGGTAAGATAAAGGTTGTTTTTCAGGTCTCCGCCAAGCAGTTATTACTATTCAAGTGTTGAGCTCCACATGGACTTAGATGACTTTGAACATTTTACTTGGAAATGAGAACTTCCACTTGGTCATACTTGTGAGAGGTTTACAACTTCGTTCATGGAGGTAAGGTAAAGGTAGTTTTTTAGGTCATCAACGTGAGAAACACCAAGTTGTTGTGAGATCCTAAAAATCAAATCTTGGAGGACTCTGTGAGCCAGGCAACTTTGCCAATTGAGACACAAGTTGAAAATTCTTACAAACTTGAGCCTTTGTGATTTTATTATTTATCAATGTTTGGAGTGAAGAGTTTGTTTACTTGGAAAATTTCAAATGATCATCAAATTAGTAACATAGGATGGTAGGTCATAAGCCACTTAAGAAAACATACACAGCATTCATTATTTCTTTTAAATCGAGCAATTTGAAAAAATCACTACAAATTCTCATAATGCAAATGCAATATTTTCTTTCACCCAAATAGCTGTGCTGGCATGGAAATGAATAAGCAATATTTGAAATGCTTCCTCAATCGAACACACCTTGTGGGTTCAAAATTTAGGTTAAACTTCTTCCAGAACTACGAAAAACCTTTATTTTTCCTACAAGAATTTTGAGTATTTTGAATGCAAAAAAACTGGCAATGGCCTTGATTTATAAGACCATTGATAGGGTCCTTGAAGCAATAGGACAACATATGATAGACAAGCAGAAATATATGCCTCCATGAAAGATTACCAACTACACGTTATGGACCTATTGCTTTGAAACAATTGCTATGTTCTGAACTATAACTGCTGTAAAATGCGATCTGGAAACCTCTCTTTTACTTATTAAATCTTATCAATATGGAGAACTCTATAGTTTGGCCAGCGATAGAAACACAACAAAATATAAAATGAAGCCTAACAAAGAATTAACAGATTCTACAGATGAGTTAATGATACTTTCTTGAGGAGGCATAGATGCCAACTCAGGTGCTCCCCTAGACTTTCTACACATAATTAAGATAAAATTGGCGTTCGTGCTTTGAGGAGATGTCACCCTGAAAACTTTTTGGGCATGGTTACATGCAGAAATTAGCTTTTAGTTTGTAGCCCCCTTTTTCTTGGGGCAGTTGGATGAAGAGAAAACTGTAAACTGGTATACCACAACATTGGGATTTCTGTCGAAAACAAGTTGTTAGCCTTCCTTTAATCAGTTAATGAGTACCTATCTCTTATCAGCTCAGGGAAGTTGTGCATTTTTAAGACACGGGAAGTTTTGCTAGTCAAAGTTTGAAAAGTATTTCCATCAGGAGGTTGAATCTTTGCCTACTGGAGCACAGGCTCAAAAGTTTGTGGGTGTATCCTTTTTAGGAAGAAAACTCCCTTGATGCTGCTGTCAGACTGATGTAAATAATTTGTCCCTTCAGAGAAATATAAAATACATTTGTTGCAAACAAAACATCAAATGACTCCTAAACTTTATGCTGGCCATTCTAGGTTATAATATTCACTCCTAGCACATTTCTCACTCTTAGTGTGCCTAAGAGAAAGTAATACATAATCTTCAGGTGCCATAACATCTCAGGCGGGTACAACCAGCTAAATGGAAATTTGCATGCAACTAGCTCCTAAGCCAACTTTGTTCTTTATACATGAATCCTTCATTACAGATCTAGAGGCCATGAAAGTTTCTTTAAATGACTATAAAGATGTTCTTCAATCATAGACAGCTATAGGAGTATACTAAATGTTAAAAAGCTTATTGTGTTCTATATTAAAATCCCGATCTGGGAAGAACCTCTAACCAGGAACTTTTCTTTAATCTAGAAGCTAGAACTTGATTTCCATTTAATCTAACTTCATTTCGGTTCTTGTTTGGTTTTCCTAGTGAGTAAAAACTCCTTTAATTTTTTCATGGCTTCAAGGAGTTTTGGGTACAATTATGGGAATGCCATATTTAATAAGTATTGAATATGTGAATCAGGGTACAGCTACGTTATGATTATATACACAGTCAGTAGGAAACATGGATAGAGGTACACAGACAAGACCAAATCCCTAAGCCTGAATTTCCTGTAATGTAAGATTTGTATTCCATGTGTTTTATATAATATTATACAGTCATAAGTGGTTAAACGTGTAATCTCCAGAAGCTTGACATCTATTGCTTGAGCCAGACATGATGTGCTTCAAATTAATTATATAACTAGTGCATGACCCAGCACATATGCACATATAAAAAAAATCAGTAATTCTGAAGAATTTTAATTAATCTACTCCAAAAAATCTTGAACTTTATCAAAAGTTATTACAGATAACAGGATAGTGAATCCATTGGTCTATAGACAATCAATCCAATAGCAAATATTTGCAGGTGGCAACACCAGTTGGCTCTTCCCTAAATATTCAGTCCCATGCCAGTTGATTGTTGGAGAGAAAACAGAATTGTAAAGAGATTTTCATTTATCTGCGCAAAGCCAATCTGAAGACTAAGAAGATTACATTTATGGATTACAACATCAAGATATCTAAAGATAGGGATAGTCATTAACAGCATCAAAGGGTGAAACAAGGTGTTTTGGTTGCCAGTACTATGCATGTGGCAAGGATTGGGAGCTAGCCTGGTGCCAAATATAATATGGCCCAAGCAGTTTGTAATTGTAGCTTTGCAAACTGTCTACAATTACTGTTTAAACATTAAAATTTAGGGTCAATAAATTATCCTGTAATACTTTGTTGTGACAATTTCGCTTGCCTCTTCCAAAAAAATAGCTAAGGCTCAAGAGGTTTTGCATATAGTTGAAGACATGTCACTACCTCGTGTTTGGAAATTATTGGAAATATTTTGGAAATATGAATTTTACTAGCGCTATTTAAAACATGTCAAAGATTAAAAGACACAAGAACGTAGATACGAAGCAGCAGAATATATAGAAGCAAAAGGAAGTAGGTCCTTACAAACAAGGTCCATTCTCGTCATGACCTGCAATCAGAAGAGATACTCCAAACGGTCGTGACTGCAAAATTAAAGAGAAGGAAAGTGAGAAACTTACTAATCTCATATATGACAAATAAAACAAACTATTTTTTTCTTTTAGAACACTATCAAACTAATGAAAAAAGATGTTCAAATGTAAATTTAATTATATTTTTCATGCACGGCATAAACTTCTTAAAATTAATCTCAAAACTTGACCACAAGGCAAAGTACACATTATTCTATTTCTACCACTTAAGACTTATTCGTTGACCACTACAAACTAATCTTAAAATTTAACAAGCTTAAAAACAGCAGGCATAAGTCCACGAACCATTTATTAAAGTAAAAGTTCTACTTATGTATGAATACACTATTCCATGAGTCATGAATCAACTAAAATCTAATCTAGTAAGAAATCATTTTGCCCAGTCAAGTGAGAATTAATTACAACAAACATAGGGCAAAATACAATTTAAGCATTATATAGTATATTTTCTGTTTTTGTTTTGTTTCACCAACCAAACAACAAATTTGACAATCTACCAAGAAATGGTCATCAATGCCAGCATCTATCTGATAAATAGTCGTTCAAAACATTAAATATGTGTTCAAAAAACAAAATAATTTTATCAAGCGACAAAACAAAATTTTACCATAAGCATTAGATACTCCATACTTCCCTCCTTATTTTTATCATAATAAATGAGACAAAATAGACAAAATCCACCATCTGTCACAAGACGGTCTCTATGTAAATAAAGTTAACATCTCCCTGATCATAAAGTTGAGACTTTGCAAGTTTTTCAAAATCACCATGAATACCAAACATAGTCACATAACATGTAAAACATGATCAAGTCACAAATCCAGCCAAATCAGCAAGTCTGCATAGGTTGGTAAGTCAACCTAGTTGACAGAAACTAAGTGAATTCTTTAGAGAATCCAGCAAGTTTTTGGAAAAGTCTCTCCCACAGCAGTATATTTTTGGAAATGGTTTTTGGCATAAAAAAAAATTGTGTAAGCTTTCCACTGAGTCAGAACAAGCTCAAAAGATTTCTGATGTGTTCAAGCCATAACATTATGCTCTGAATTAATCATAAAAACCAGCAAAGTGGAATGAATACGTTCTTACATGTGTTTTTATTCTAAAAATCAAAACGTTTACTAAAAACAAACTGTCATAAAGTAAAAGGAAAGCAAATAAAAGAAATGTATAGTTTCCCACGGTCAAGATTAACAACAAATAAGAAAATGCCCATATTTATATCTGTATAGATATATCAGATTATTATAAGGTCAAATGTCAACATCAGTACCATTCATAATCTTGATTTGGCAAGCCCTATACTAATTGTTCCAATGCTAGAAATAAAAAATCTTTATTTAATGTAGCAATAATCTTAACCACAAAATATGCAGATCATAGATCATGAAGAATAGATGCAGAAAATTTCGCGAAAATCTGCTAGGTTTTCTGATTTTTGAAATTTGGTCAATGGTGCATTTTGTAGGGAGCTTAGCTGCGTCCAAAAAAAATTGACGGTTGGGTTTGTTACATACATAACTGTCATGTCCCCTTTCTAGAGTGGACATCAGAGACGGAGGAGTTGGCCTATCATTGGAGTCTCGTAGGCTAGCGGAGATGGATAGGGACTCATTCAGTGCATACAGAGACTGGAATTTGTCTTTACAAGCAGTTTGGAGCCAGTTTGGAGCTGTTCCTAGATTTTAGGGGATATCCCTACTTTTTAGAAGGATGTGGCAGTTTCCAGATTTGAGGTCCCACTGGACTATTCCATGGTTTCAGTTTCAGGATGACAGGGTGTGTTCCCTAGTTTCTAGGAGCATCCCTAGATTTTAGGGATGAGACTGCCAGTTATTCCAGGTTGACCGACATCAGTCATAGGCAGGTGACATATTCAGCTTCAGCATTTTGGGGTGTCTCGAGTATTCCTTGGCTACTTGGGATATATTTCAATATATTTAAATATTTCCTAAGTTTGCGTTTAATTAAATTAAAATAAAGCTATTTATATAGCTAACTGGAGTAATAAGGGATTTTTTGGCTTATTCTGGTCAGGCAGGCCTATGTGTTATAGCTCGTTGGAAAGGTCTTGACCTAATCTAAATCATTTTCATCTTTCGGAGACCTTCCGGCACTTTGAGTTATGTTAATTGGGCAAAGGGTTGTTTTTTCTATACATTAAAGCCTTTAATTAAAAGATGCCATTTTATAATAAATAAAAAAGGCATATTTTCCCTTTAGGGTTCGATTGGCTTTGAGAGGGAGATAAAAGGAGATGTTGGCTCATTCTTTCATTATCTTTTACATCTTTTACAACTTCAATTTTGTTATTGGCAATTTTGCTCTGAGGAGTGATTTTGGAGAACTGGGACACAAACCCCAGAGTCTTGCTATTGGGACGCAAACCCCAATAGATGGTTTCAGCATTATTCTACAGTATTATTTTCAGAGTTGACATAGAGTGTTGAATTCAGC
>MU223160.1:2063756-2074237 GCA_018584345.1 Thuja plicata
GGGTTGGTCGTGGAAGCAAGATATCCAAACATTTGGTGGACCCCTTGTGTAGTTCATTCTTTGAACTTGATACTACAAAAAATTGGCAAAATTCAATGGATACAAAAGATTTATGAAGAAGCCAAAGAGATTCAGATGTTTATATGTAATCATCACATGTCACAGGCCATTTACAGACAATTCGCCAAGCTGGAGTTGTTAAAGGTACATTTCTTGTCTTAAAAATATTAAAATATTTTTTTTATTCAATGTTTTTATTGAAATGTATGTAAGATTTATATGTTTTTACAAATTGTTATTTTTTGATTGAAGGTGGTTGAGACACGCTTTGCTACACACTACATTGTTCTCAAAAGGCTTGTTGATGTCAAACAAGCCTTGAAAAGCATGGTGATTAGTGACATTTGGGCAGTATGGAGACAATCACAAACAGATAGAGCAAATAATGTTAGAACTTTAATTCTTGATGATGATTGGTGGGCTCAAATAAATTATATACTATCTTTCACTGAGCCAATATACAGCCTCATTCGTCGTTGTGATACCGATAGGCCAATATTAGGTGACATATATGACTGCATAGATACAATGGTGGAGCAAGTTAGAGATATTATTATAGAAAAAGAGCAAGATCCCTCTGAATTTTTTTATAAGCAAATATATGAGGTAATCAAGAAAAGATGGGATAAAATGACAACTCCTTTGCAACTTTTGGCATATGCTTTAAACCCCAAGTACTACCATGCTGATATGTTAGCATTGCCAAATAGGACAGCACCAAATAGGGATCTAGAGGTTGTTGAAGGATATAAAAAAGCTTTCAAGAAAATGTTTACAGATCCTAGAATTGCTGCGGAGATTCGAGATGAGTTTGGGACATTTGCATCCTCTGATGGAACTTATGCAGATGTTGATGCAATGGCGGATAAAAAGGAAATGGACCCCATAAAGTGGTGGAACTTCCATGGTGCCATGACTACACATTTGCAAAAGCTAGCTATCAAACTTCTATCACAGGTTTAATTTTATATGAATTATTCTAATTAGAATTATTTCTTATTTCAATTTTATTTGATTGTTTGTCAGATTGTCTTGTAACTTATAATATAAACTCTTTTATTACAGGTTTCAAGTTCTTCTGCATCTGAGAGGAATTGGAGTACATATGGCTTCATCCATTCTGTGAAACGAAATAGGTTGGCAGCCAGCAAAGCAGAGGACCTTGTATATGTGCATTCCAATCTTCGTCTCTTGTCACATTCCTCCTCAGACTATATGAAAGGACCTAGTAGACTGTGGGATGTACAACCAGAGATAAGTGACATTGATGTATCCATAAATACATTGACACACCTCAATCTCATTATTGAGAATTCTGACATGGTCGGAGGATCCTCCGGTGAAACTTCAGTGGGTTCTGAGAGTCTAGTTGGTGCTCGCACTCGATCCAACTATCCTAACTCTTCAGAGAATCTTGATGATATAGATCTCGAGTTTCAAGAGAACAGTGATGATATATTTGATAGCATGTGATTCTACAAAACTATTAATGTATTTGAATTTTGTTTTTAATAATAAAACTATATTTAAATATAGTATTTTGGAATATGTCGCAATTGTGTGTTCATATTGTTTTCATTATAATGAAAAATAACTTTAATGGCTTAGAAAATTTATGTTATATATATATATATATATATATATGTATTTTATGAATGTCGTATCCTGCCGTTTCCAAATGAGAGGTCTCAAAAAATGGCCGTATCCGTACCCGATACCGTATCCGTATCCGATACCGTACCCGTGTCCGTGCAACCCTGGAATATACATAAAATATACAGAAAATTCACATAAATTTTATACATTTATACATATTACAGAATAAATATATACAAGAATTTTCTGTATACAGATTAATACAGAAATTATACAAAATATATAGAGAAATATATAGAGCAAAATGTATATAAAATTTATACATACATACAAAAATATATACGGTACTATATAAAGAAATATTTACAGTAAATTTTTATAAATTTTATGTATGAAAAATTGAAAATACATTATATATAAAAATATACAGTAAAGTTTTATAAATTTTATACAGTAATATATATATTATATACAGTAAATTTTTATTTACAGTATATTTTCATACTGTATTTCTACAGGAAATGTACAGTATAAAAATATATACTGTAGAAATACAGTATGAAAATATAAACCTACTATTACATGCTTGAAATACCTACAGTAAATATTTACTAAATCTTTCAAAGTATTTACTAATGAATATAAAGTATTTAAAATATTTACTAATGAAATATACAGTATTTACTAATCCGTTGACCATTAGACATTAAAACTAGATAGGAGAAAAAAATTAAATGTTTCTATATTGTAAAGGTAAACCGTAAAGGAGAAAAGAAAAATTGGAATCGACCATTAGACGGTTAAATCAAATACTTATGTAAAATACTGTATATTTCATGATTACGAAAACTGTATTTTCATTAGTAAATACTGTATATTATTTAGTAAATACTAAATACTTATGCAAAATATTGTAATGATTATGAATACTGTATTTTTCATTAACAAATACTGTATTTCCTAATGAAATATACAGTATTCGTAATCATTACAATATTTTGCATTAAGTATTTAGTATTTACTAAATATTATACAGTATTTACTAATGAAAATACAGTTTTTGTAATCATGAAATATACAGTATTTTACATAAGTATTTAATTTAAACATCTAATGGTCAATTTCAAAAAAAAAAATCTCCTTTACGGTTTACCTTTAAAATATAGAAACATTTAATTTTTTTCTCCTATCTAGTTAAACGTCTAATGGTCAATGAATAAATATAGAAACATTTAAATATTTGAGAGCATACCTGGCTGCTTGGCTGCTGCAAATCAAAACGTCTGTACTCTGTTGAACTTGAAACACCTGTTGACCTGGCTGCTTGGCTGCTGCTTCCAAATCAACTCGACCCGCATCGGCTTCCAAATCAACTCACTCAAAATTGTTTCCAAACCAACCAACAACCAACTATTCAACCTGAGTTGTCACTGTGGTTTCCCAATCAACCAACCAGCAACGACTTTATAAGAAACGGCACTGTATTTCGCACGTTTTAGATTTTCGGCCTTTTTTTGGCGCTTTTTTTTCAGCTGTTCAATCCCCTGATTAATTGCTTTTACTCCAATTATTCCCGATTTTTTCCCAAAAAAAAATTTGACCAGATTTGACCGATTTTTAGCAATTTGGGGGGGGGGGGGGAATCGGCCCGATCTGCGATACCCGATTAATTGGGTATAATTGGGATTTTTTCCCGATTTCTGCTTCTATAATCTTGTATACCTCACATCACATCCACTATAAACCCAAATATATCCCCCACTACCTTGAACCTGCTCCACCATGTCAACATTTTTCCACGACAGTGAATTTGGGTCTAATTTGAAAATGGGTGAAGATGGGTTGGGCCACAAAACTATAACCAGCTATCACTGTAATCCCTATGACAATAAGTTCGGAAAACATTGCATTTCAAACAAATGAAAACAAAATAAGAGAGTTATTTTGTAAAAGAAAAAAATGAAAATAATTTCCTCTTTTCCAAAAATCTTCCTTTGCAAACTTGTTGGCGATGAATGAGATCTTCCATACACATACGAATGCAATCCAAGTATTGAAGAAACTTCAATGATCAATCTTCAACACTATCTATGTAATGATGAACAAGAATGAATGGTTTTTGTTTTTTTGCATTCAAAATGAGGTAAAACAAGCTTGATTTAATGTTTCAAATGTTCTAGATGGCACATTTAGGGTTAGGGCTCACATTTTTTATTTTTCAATCAAACTTTAGGTCAAAAAAAGAGGAAAACCAATTTTGTGCATGGATTTCAAGTTTTGTCCAAGTCTTGCTAAACAGACCTAGTTTCACTTTAGTTCACCCTACAATAGACCTGGCCAAATCCAAAAGTCCATTTAACAGGATCCTAAATGGCCTCATAGGGACATCATTTCAGGACCCAAATGGAATTCAAATCAGACACAAATTTGATGGTTTTTCAGATGAATGAGTAAAAATGATTTTAACAGCTGAAATAAAATTGGATGTATGCTAATATGTGTGTGTGTGTGGGTGTGGGTGGGTGTGTGTACACACACACACACACATACAAGCAAGGTACCTGCCTAGCAATATGCAATAAGCAAAGTTGATCTCCATAGTCTCAAATTAAAGGTGTGCATTCAAGAATAATTGTATGGTTGATGCCTCTACATGCCCCTTACAAATTAAATTTTAAGATTTTTGTCCTTTCATGTACTGCTGTATTTTTGTACTGACTCTTTATGCAAAAAGCATGCAATTTGATCAAATGTTCAATGTGAATGACTTTTCATATTTGGAGCTTAAAATCAGTATAGATGGCTATTTGGGAATACTTCAGGATAATATATTTAGATCTATGAGCAAACAAGGAGGGAGTTGCCTCCATAATCCTTCACAAAGATATTGGGCAGCTATTTATGTAAGTTGCTGCTTTTACAACCAGTACAGAAAACCAGCTGTGTCATCTAATATTTAAATAATTATCTCCTTTAATAATTTTACCTATTACTGGCAATAATCAATCAACAGGGTACATAATGATAAAACATATTTGCAAAGTCAAAGGAGGATATTATAAAAATTATTGATATTAACTTATTAGCGTTTCACATTATGTAGCAACGGTAGATTATCAAGAAGCCTTGGGTGAAATACCATAGAGTCTTCATCGCCTTCTCCAAAACGAAGTGCAAGATCACACAAAGCTTGAGTTGTGGACTCTGCACTCATAGGCTCACCATAAGAGAACCTATGGTTCTGCAACAGACATAACAGACATCAGCTAGATAAAGTATTGCATCAGATTTGTTTTAAATATGTATCTGTCAATCAACAATTGGATTGTACCTGAGTTTCAACTCGTGCATGTTCAACAAGTGTGCGAGCATCAGCTATCAATCCACTCATTGCACATCCAATATGTTCATCAATCTCCATGATTTTCTCCACACTGCTTGGCTCCTAAAGGGCAGAATAAATTTTAGTTAACAAAAGAAAATCCCTTCCAAGGAAAAACCACTATGACAGTTTACATGATTATACCTGCCAAATGTTATAAGAATGAGATCACAGAACTAAAGGAACCAATGAAAATCCCTAAAAAATCATTTAAAGAATTTATTTTCAAAGTATTAATGTCTTCAGCATCGGAATAAGTGATTTTTCTTCAAAAAGTTGAAACAACTAATTTATGAAACAGGAGTGTAGAAGCAGAGAAATACAAGTTGAAATCGGATTTTCAATAAAACGTAAAAAATTGTAGAAAAAGAGACAAAAGCTAGGTTTTTAAAAACTTATAGTATTTCCATAGCATGGAGATATAGAGAGCAAATAAAATAGAGTTTAACCCATGAATTGTAGAAAATAGATTTTGTTGTTTATATTCATGTTGCTGATTACATAGGCAAATATTCAGTTAATTAAGACTATGAAGTAACTGAGATCAAATTTATCAGATTTTTAAAGATGGCAGTCAACAGATAATTGTCTGAGTCTGAGTCAAATATTAGCCAAGTCTATGAAGTAACTGAGATCAAAATTTATCAGACAGCAGCTATTGTTAGTAAAAGTGGAAGTCATTTTAAAGTGATCCAAGACTTTCATTGCGATTGAGGCAAGGAGTTTTGTGGGGGTAGTTCAATATTTGAGAAAGCTTATCAAATCATATTCCACAATTCAATGCTTTATATTTTATAATGGCAATTGGTAAGTCCTTTATACGGGGTAAAATTCAGCAAAAGACATTTGTTTAGTTGAAGTGGAATTCTACAAAAGACATTTATTTAGTTGAAGTAAAAATTCGCAAGCCACAGTTAGGGGATGGCCCCGTAACGTGACGGCAAGTCACGAGCCTCCTTGCTTGGAGGTCATGTGTTCGAGACCTGGCCTGTGCTAGAGCATCAGAATTATTCTACCGCTGTTAAGGGCGGCAACTTCGTCGGCACGCTGGATGTGGACCCCGCCACACTCACTGACGCCAGCTGGGAGATATAAGGAGAATTTCGTCGGCTTTGGAGAGATAAGGTGGTGTCGTTGACGGTGGAGGTGGTGCTCGCAGAGGGAGTTATAAGGAGATCGCGTAACCATCGCTCTAAGGGAGATATAAGGTGTTTGTTATAACATAGACAAAAATCAGTATAATAGGTGTTCATGCCTCAGTACTATAACCACGGGGATGAGAGCCCCCATCTGTGCTCTCACTGGTTTCAAGCTCCAGTTAAAAGCGTTGATGAAATAATATAATACAACTGTTACCGATCAAAAAAAAAAAAATTAGCAAGCCACTGGTTTTGGCAATACCTAGCTTGCAGCTACTTTTTATGTGGAGACAAATGTTAACAATAAAATTAAATATATCAATTTTAAATTTTAAAACATGTGTGTGTGTGTATTAAAAATTGAATATATTATTATAAATTAAAAAATAAATATATAAATTATAAATTTTACATTATTTATAAATTATAATTTATTATAAAAGTATTAATATATATTAATAGTCAATAATAATTTCACATTTAAAAATACTTTATAATATTAATTATAAACTATAGGAGTTCACTCCTTCTCCGTCAAAGTGCCATCTATAATAGTGCATAACACATATAATTTTAAAATTAGTATATAATATTAATTATATACTTGTTCGCATGAGAATCCATGTGGCAGGGTGTGCAGAGAGCTCAAGTCATATCGAAGCCGCAATTTAGAACAAATTCATCAGCTACTTCAACACTATCTCACATATGCCCCCCAATTTAGGATGATTGAGGCCCTTTCAAATTTGGTTGACCACCATTGCTCCTCCCACTCCTCTTAAGGGACAAAATAACAAATTGTTTCCACACCGATTCTGCACTGACTTTGCTTCGTCCTTGAATTGGCCCTATTTTTTAGTGATTTGACAATTTTGCAAGTTTTTATAGGGTAACGATTTTTTCACATTTTTTTGGATTTTAACGCGATTTAGACGAAAAAAATAATTAAATTTGGGGTAAAATGATTAGTCAGCGATTTTTTCACCAATCAGGATTTTTTCAAGGAATAAATAGGCTGGCTCCAGGATTCGTGTTTAATCAGGTATAATCGCGATTTTTTGCAGATTATTGCTTATCCATGTAAAACAATGAATTTCAGAATTCTGAAATTTTGAGAAAGAAGTATTTCAGACAGCATAAAACCATTTTCATTACATATGCTCCATCCCTTGTACACAGATTTACCAATTCAATCTGTAAAAGTAACTCACTGAAGAGGACATCAAATTTAAGTTGTGCACTCTCAATTTTCACCACTTTCAAATTCTTATTACATTGAACATAGATTGCTTATTTTAGTTCAAGTTCCGGTGATTCAATGGTGCTTATATATAATGAGTACACAGGATAACTGTCAGCTTCATGTTACCTACGATTTTCCATTCATCAATGCTCTAATTACTGTATTATCTTTGACTTGCCACCCATCCCTCTTACTGTAATAATTTAAAACTTCTTCTACTTCATCAACATGTAGTTACCTTCTTGTCCATCTGACATTATATTTCTTTGTTCACCATTATCCTAATTCTGGTTATGCTCTCCTTGTCTTATTATTTTAGAAACCTGTAATTTCTCTTTTTAATTAGTTTTTACTTCATATTTGAAATGCTTGTGTCTTATAAGTTATAACTAATTACTAACCTCCCCTTTTTGCCTGTTATACCCTTTCTGTTTCTGTATTTCATACTAGATTTCATTTGCCTTGCATCAATTATCTCTAGTTCTTAGATTTCCTTCCCTTACCTCTCTCGTCACCATTTTGATTTTGATTTAGTATTTCCACTACTTTGCATTTGTTCTTCATAATTATCATTTATTTCACATTAATTAGCTTATTCCTTCACACACTCGTCCCATGGTAACAAAGTTGTCTTAGCAATATGAATTTTATTTAATGATGTTTAAAATCTGCAATCTTCACAATTTTTAGCCAATTTCATCATAATAATGGATCACAGAATGTGATCCAATACATCGATGTAAAAAACCTCTACATGTTCTCAACCAAAAAGCTTTACAAATCATGAATGGGCTGCCGAAAACTACTACTCCTAATGCCTGTCAGATAACAAGTTTCATTCAGAATAAAACAAGAACGATAATCTGTCAAAACAGAAGTTCAATCATCCACAGGGTTTCCAAATCCATGCCATGCTTGCATAACACAGAATTGAAACAACTTTAATTTCCTTACAGACATGAAAAATATGCAAGTTGATGGATCAGTATTCACTAGGACCTCATTCAAAAAGATTCGCCTCTCGTTGGGCTGGATTTGGAGGGTTTCTCATAATTTATCTTTGAATTGTCATAGCAAGTTACATGCACACCAAAAACATATATTTCTCCTAACACGCTGTAAGCACCACCACAAACAAGAAGACAATCTTGCTATTAAACAATTGAAACTGCTTGTTTGTCCCTCTCTGCCTCCCTCTCATAATCTTTAGATGGATCTCTACTCCACTGTCAGAAGAACAGAAGAACATTTGATCGATTTCACGAATGGACTGAGAAAGACTGAAGCTCTGGAAATAGAAATAGCTAGACTGTCTCTCCCTGAAATTCAGGAGCAGCTAGCTAGCCATACATATTTTAATATATAAGCAATGAATAAAATTGAGTATTAGAATGCAAGAACCCACGTAATCTTTATTCAATGCATGTTAAAGATGATATAGACCCAAAAATGAAATTATTAAGAGGAGATGGCAAGCACCAGTAGTAGATACACGATTGGATATATCGATCTTGTTCTCCAAGTAGAAGAAACTTTTAAAAGTGCAACTGTGACAATGAAACTGTTCTAGGGCTGATATATATGAACTGACAGTTATTCCAGATTACTCTCGAAAACATGGAATACACAAACTCAAAATTCTAATAAGTCAAGAAAAATGTTGTTGTGAAAATAACGAAGCTCTGCCCGTGAGGATTCTTTTAGACCATTAGAACCGCTGTAGATATAATTTCTATTCCGTAAACAACCACAAACTTCTAATGACAATATTGTTGCGCAAGTATGAAACACTGCCTGCGAGGATTGTTTGGGGCTAAAAGAGCCGCTATAGATACGGTTTCTACTCCGTAAGCATTCTCCATTCTTTACACAGGACTTCTGCCCGGTTCTATCCTGATACGACCTGCACCTACTAAAGTAATTAGGATCTGCACCTACTTAAGTACAAAGAAGGGTAATCCGCAGAGGAGCAATCCCGGTAGGGTTTGAACCTCGGTCAACGTCAATGTAATTAATAAAAAAAAACACTCTTGATTGAAACTTACAAAAAATTCAAATGTAATTTACAGTTGTGAATTTTAGGGTTTTGGTCCACCGCAAGATCAGGGCAGTAAATTTGATATCTCTAGATAAACAATCTCAGACACCACTTATTTCAAAGAAAGCTTACATCACATTCATTATACGCATTAAAAGGGAGAAAAAGAAAAATATTGAACAAAGGAATCGAACCAGCAACGGCGAGGTAATGCGCTTCTCGACCGCAAGTATTACACCGTGATTTGTCTTTAAACCCACTGCAGTGGAACCCAACTGCAAATCGCAAATATAATTCAAGTCGTGCCGCTTACTTAAAATGCGACCAAGAAACAGTTTTTAAAAATACTGGGTCGGGGAAGGAAAGAATGATACCTTAATGGCTTCCATGGCGTATTCGACCTGAAACAGCCGGCCTTCCGGCGAAAAAGTGTTGACTCCTCTGTCATACTCGCTCCTGAAACCCCCATACTAATTAATCAACAAATAACAAAATAATGATAGATCGGCTGCAATGTGAATACAGGGCAGGCTAAATACCGGAGACAACAAGAACTCACCTGGTTAGAAACATGATGTTTTCTCTGGGATTACGAGAATTTTTTTCTCTTCGATGTTAAAAACCAAAGGCACTTGATAACGAGGAGTATAGAAAAGATGCACAGAGACGAACTGAGAAGTGTTTTTACTTTTTTGAACTTTTTGGAGTTAAATTTATCTGAAATTCAATTTAAACGTTTACTTGGCCAGCAAGTTTATAGGGCTCTCTCCTCTAGAGGAGAAGAAGACTGAAATGTTGCTTAGGTAGGTAGTGTGATGCTTTTTTCATTTGGTTCATATTTTTTCATTATGTGGCATATGCCGTTGCATTTTTTTTTTAACAAGGACGCATAGCGGCTAGTTCCTGCCTAAGTCCTAAAGATTAAGCCTTAAGATATTTGGCATAAAGTTAAAATAATATAAATAAATTTCAATATCCTATATAATTACCACTATATAGAATTTTCTTTGAAACTAAATGTAA
>MU223160.1:2074338-2087664 GCA_018584345.1 Thuja plicata
TATTAGTATAATATATAATAAAAATAAAAATATTATATTATTAAGTTAATATTAATATATAATATAATTAATTAGTTACAAATATAATATTATAAACAATAGTAGCAAAATTCAATAATAGAAAATTGAAAATATATTAGAACTATATAAATGTAAAAAGTTGTTAAAAAATAAAGTGTTATCATTGGACAACTGAAATGAAAATATCTCTCCACAAAAAGGCAAAAGCCTCACCTACTACTGTAGCCACATTCAGCCAATAAAAATAGAGATAAATAATTTCTATTACAATATAAAAAAGTCAAAATATATTAAAACTATATCAATGAAAAAGTTGTTGAAAAATACAATATTGTAATTGGACAATTAATAAAAATAGTAGCATTACATTGAATGCTATAATATCCTACCTGACGGCAGGAACTAATAATAATAAAGGTAATAGTATAATATTTATTAATTGTTAAAAAAAAGTGGTATACTATCACATCTACAAAGTCTAATGAGATCAAGTCTACAACAAAATTAAATGACAATTATGGTCAAGTTCAACAAAGTCTAAGAAGTTAAAGCAAATCATGGCTTTTGTATACAGAGAATAATGAGCATCAATATAACAACTAAAGAGGAGCATTGTTTTTATCTTTCTCGAAGTTAAATGAGAAATTTCACTCTAAAAGTATGTTAAGTTTGGGCATACTTGTGTAGGAAATAGTTCCAATCTCCAAGAAGAACCATATGCCAACCAAAAGGAGTTCATTTGAAATGCCTAAAGAAATCATGAATCCAAATCCCCAACCTCCTACACTTAGGCACAAAATTAGAAGAGATTCTTGAAGGATCCAATTTATCTACAAAATGAACAACGAGGAAGAGTATTGTTCATATGAGCCAAACAACTGCCCAAAGAAAGGCCTTGGTAAATAATGCACAATACAAGGTGAACCAATTTAAGATCCAAGATCACCAACCCACTATACATATTAGAATTAGTGATGTTAATTCCTAATAGAGGATTGGAAGTACCACCTTAGATTTAGTTGATCCGCCATAAAAATATTGGGAGACATCCACAAATAACCCATGTTAGCTTTGTAATTCTGAATGATGCATCTAGGTACCATTTCCAATCCTTCCACTAAGGATTAAGAGACCCAACCTCAATTTTATGAATCTATCACAATCGGGAAAAGTTTCTTGGTCTTGAGTAGAAAACTTGAATGTCAATTTGAACTCAAGCTAAGAGAGAAATTGGAGGATGGAACCGATAATGAAGCAGAGGCACGAGATGCCTTGATCGTTGTAAACTTGGTGACCAAGATAAAAATTAATAAATTCCACTTGGAGGGTGACTCACAAATAATCATCAATTCAATTATTAATGGTAAATTACAAGTATGGAAGATCAATAAAGTTATAAAGTTAATTAAAGCCAAAATCTCTTATTTTAAAGAATTTCAATGAACTCACACCTATAGAGAAAAAAATAAGAAAGTAGATAGCCCATTAATGAGAAAATTTGGGTTAATCTACAAAGAAAGGTGGGGGTGAAGGAGATATGGACACCTCCCGAGAGAGGATGGATTAAGATAAATTTTGACAGGGCCTCCTAGGATAACTTGGGTTTGTCCGAAGCTGGATATGTGGCTCGAGATTGGAAAGGGAATATACTAGTGCTTGGGGCAAAAAAATGGGTGAGGGAACAAATAATAAATAATAAGTACATGTTTCTCTCTCAATAATAATGGTGGAAAATAAATTAAGAATAGAAAAATTGCATCTAAAGGGGGACTCACAAATTGTTGTGAATGCAATAGAAAAAGGAGAAACAAGAGCTTGGCACATGAATAATTTCTTGAAAAAAAATCAAATATCCTTTTGGGATCATTTTCAAAGTATATAGTCAGAAAATGGAAGCACTTACATTGCAGACTGGTTTAGCCTTCTGAGTAAGTAGTTTGGGGTCATGTCAAGCGCCTTGAATGGGTCTCTGACTTGGATCTAACTTTTTCCCCTTGTTCTGCCCCATTTCCCACTTTTTCCAGCTTGTTTTTGATACCCTAAACTGCAAACTGGGATTTCTGACCTCAAGGTCAAGGTCGACCTTTCTAGGTCAAGGTCAACCTCAACCTTGACCTAGGTCAGAATCAACCTTTTTCTGACCTAAGGTCCAGATTTTAGATTTTCGGGGTTTCCGGATGTCGGGCTTTGGAAAGAATTAATTCCCGCTTTCGGGTCGGTTGTTTTGGTCTTCGGAGCAACAAATCTTGAATTATATTTAATATAGTTCCTCTTCTAGGGGTATAGGTCTAATTAGAATTTAATTCTACTATGTAGGTCTCTCTAGAAGATTGTGCCCTAGATTCATATATAAGGAAGCCTTCTCCTCTCATTTTCTCTAAGACTAAGACTTGATAACCATCATCAAGCATAATCACAAGCGCTCAAGACTTGAAGAGACAAGAGAAGCAAGATTTGAAGCAAGCCAATAATCTATTGAAGCAATAATATACTCTCAAGTATTCAAGCATTCAACCATCCAATTCATCAAGAAGATCCACTGGTATCCATTGAAGGATTCAAGCTCTATGGAGCCCTCTTGTTGAAGATTTCTTCATCCACATTCTTCCAAGCCTCTTCCTATTCCAAGATCCATTCAAGATTGGTGTTGAATATCTACAAGCAATTGATTTGAGACATCCTACATTCTACATTCTACATTCTACATCCATTTGGTGCATACATACTTGTGGATCCACGGATTTGAATCCACCACAAGGGTTTCCATACAAGCAAGGTGAATTTGTTCATTTACTTTGTTTTACTTATGCAATTTCAATTATACTTTGAGGTTGATTCCAAAACTGGGGTTTGACCAAGGCAAACCCCTCCCCCCAACAAACAATCCATTTTTCTTGCAGGTACAGGTTCGGAATAGCAGATCAAAATGCAGATTCGGATACCCTTTTCGACAAACTATCAGGATCCGAAAATAGATTTTCTGTCGGAGACTTTTAGGTCGATTCTACCCTAGGTCAGAATCAGAAATTCTTGGTCAATGGTGACATTGACTTGAGGATCAAAATCAGAACTGTGTCAGATCGGAAAAAGATTTCTGGTTTTTGTTCGTCTCTATGTTTTTGTTCCAAATTTGGTTGTAGATTTTCCAGAAACTCAGTGCAGACCTCGAAAACAACATTCTTCAGATTTGTAACATTTCAAGGTTAGTACTTCCTTCCTATTCATTTCAATCTTTCTAAATCTATCACACATTATTTTCTATAAATGGAAGCTAAGGTCTTCCTCTTTCCTCTCATTTCCAATAGACTGATTCATTTATGCATTGATCCTTCCTTTAGGGTTAATCAATTTGGATCCTTCCTTTGTGTATTTGAGGTTAAAAGGAACATCTTATCTTCCCCACAAATTTCAATAAGCATTCTAATTTCAAATGTAACAACATCTATGTCATACCCCAAATTATTTAAATGTAACAACATTTCTTATGTTACATTTTGGTGAACCCGTGATATACAACTCTTTCTTTTTGGTGTTAGATTTACATCTTTTATGTTAGATCTTGCATGCATATTAGATTAGTTTTATTTT
The DNA here is from genome assembly GCA_018584345.1 of Thuja plicata. Lineage (NCBI taxonomy): Eukaryota > Viridiplantae > Streptophyta > Pinopsida > Cupressales > Cupressaceae > Thuja > Thuja plicata. The sequence goes on from MU223160.1 coordinate 2,077,948, forward strand.
ATGTTCTTGCATTTACATTTCATAAAAATCAAAATCAAAATCTCGTGGTTCCTAAATTAGTTCATTTTCATTGCATTGGTGTATGAGCTTTACCATTTCTAGTCCCACTTATAGTATCCCTGTTAGAAGAAGTCATAGACTTATGGGTTCCTTTGATCCTGGGTCTTCCTCTCCTTTCCTTAGGATCTCGGATGACAATTTGATCACTCATGATTCCAATCCTTCTATGGAGCACAACTCTTCTCACTCATCTCATGATGAGGATGATGCTTTAAGAGTTCCTCTTGAACAAGTGCAAAAACTTTCAACAGAACTTGATAAAATGGGAAATTGACTTATTCAAGAAAACCATAGTCAAGATTCCATCCAAGCTATAGAGGCTCTTAAGAAAGTCCTTCATGATAGTGATCAAGGTGTTAATCTCTTATGTGGTATCACTCATCTTGTGCATTTGAATGTTAAACCTTTAGCTCAAGAGGCTCAAGATCTAGGATTCACTCCTCCTGTCACTAGTGAGGGACCTTCTTCTGTTCCTTTACCTAGTATTCCTACTTACACTCCTCCTTTGATGACTACATCTCTCTCAATTTCATCTATTCTTGTGAGTGTTCCACAGGTATCTCTACCTACCCCACAACCTTCATATCATAGTGTGCCTTTTACTTATTCAAATCCCCTTCCAACTGTGGTTCCAAGTGTTCCACCAGTTGTGTCTTCCATTCTTGTCACTTCCTACACTTTTCCTAGTGTTCCTAATATTACTATGCCACCTATTTCTTCTAATGATTCCATAATCATGTGTTTGGCTCAAACTATGTCATCTTTACAATTACAACTTGCATCTTTAACCCAATCCAAGTTTAGCATTCCTACATATGACATGGGTGGTCCTTTATCCTTAGACATTATTCATGCTACTGTCCCTCAGCAGGTCGATATGCCTCCTCTTGAGAATTGCAATGGTAAAGGAGATCATGTTACTCATGTTAAAACATTTCAAATCCTTTGTAGTGATTATGCTCACGACCATAGGATTTTAGCTAAGTTGTTTGCTAGAAATTTTCATGATAAGGCTTTGCAATGGTATTATTCTTTACCTCCTTATTCTATCGATTCTTTTCCTAAACTTGCTAATACCTTTATCCAAAAAATTCAAAATAGCATTGGTCTGCAAGTTTCCTTAACTGATTTAATGCATTGTAAGCAAAACACTAAGGAAAAATTGACTGATTTTATTGGTAGATTTAAGCATTTGTATGCTCAAATTTCTTATCATGTTCCTGATATTGATATTTAGCATATGTTATTTCAAATTTACAAAAGGATATTAGAGATAAGATTCTGCTTACTGAATTTACCTCTTTTCAACAACTTTGTGCAACACTTCATCGTTGTCAATTACAAGTGAGTCAATTTGAGAGAAACACTCCAATGGATCTTGTTCCAGTTGATAAGACTGGCACTGCTCCCAATCCTAATAAGTTTCAGAAACCTAACAACTATGTCAAGATTAATAAACAGACAAATGTGGTTGTTGATTGTTGATCAAGTTGTTGTTGCATCCAACAATGCCACTTTTGCATCCACTGTGTTTCGTATGAATCGTATGTTTACTCCTCTTTCTGAATCTTTACATTCTATTATGAGTTAGGTTGTTAAGTGCTAATATGATTACCTTGCCTCATATTTGACCTCTTCTCCCTACCACGATGGCATCAAAATCCTTTGATTCTAAAGCTTTTTGTCAATACCATCGACATAATGGCCATGATACTGAAAAATGTTATTATCTAAAGCATAAGGTTCAAGACTTAATCAATTCTAATGCTTTATCTATTGATAATTTTGATGGTAATGGGAACAAATCTATCTCTCCTCCTAATCAAAACCTCCAAATCTATATGAATCCTTTACCTACACATGATACTAATACCATCGTTCAACCATCTTATGTGGATATTGTTTGCGATTCAAAGATGGATGATCTCAATCACATTGTTAATCATGTGGAGTGTGCTTTTTTACCTCAACCTACTGTCCAAGATCCTTCGCCTCTACCTCAACTTCAAGTCCCACCTAAACCTCATAAACAAACTAAGGATAAACGACCTAGGGAACTCTCAATTACCTTTGATGATTCTGAGACTATTAAGGCTCCCGATGGTCCCCTTTATATTTATGCTAGGATTGCTAAGATACCTACATGTGGTTGTCTTGTTGATCCCACATCTTTAATAAATGTCAATACCGAGGAAAATATTTTTATTAAAAACCTACAATGTGATTGTTATGATCCATCTGATGCATGGATCCAAACTTGTAATGGTTTTCTCTATCCTGCACTTGGTTCTATTAACTTGCCTGTTAAATTTGTGGTAAAGTTGTAGATACTACCTTCATTTTTGTTCCTACTTCTAATCAATTTCAAGTCAAATTTGGTTTTCCTTGGATAACTGTTATGCATGTTATTGCTTCTCCTATTCATAAATATCTTAAGTTCATTCATAATGGAGAAGTGAAAATGATTAATCGTAGTTTGTATCAACCTTCTAGGCCTAGAGATTGTGCTAGTCTTGACATCTTTTGGCCTTCATTACCTAATTCATGTCCTCATCGCCTTGATAACCTTTTTCATTCATATCAAGCCTATAAACACCGCAAGATTGTCAAGTTAAGCATGTCTTAGATAGATCTTAACTATGGTCTTTTGCCCACTCATTCTATACCTCCTTTATCCATTATAGCTAGCTCTATTATTCAATCTCTCGGTATTGCTTCTTAGCCTACTGAGAATCTTACCAATCCTCCTATAGAACCTGTGAAGGAACTAGTTGTTGTTCCTCCTAGTTCTCAACATATTTCAAACAAGACAAAACGTAACAAATCTGCTAATGAATGTCATAAGAAGCGTCGAGCTAATGCTAGGGCCTGTGCTTTTGTCCTTCAAAATTCTGTACCTTCTTTTGACCAACCTATGCCTGATGTGTTGGAGGAAGTTAATATTCATAATGATGTTAAGGTGAATGAGTACAATGATCCTATTTGCATCTTAGATCCTATTTTAATTAATCTTGATGAGGAGGATACTCTTGATGATCCTATTGATCTTAGTGATGAATATGAGACCATCGATCTTGATACTAATTTACCTCATATGCTTTCAACTTAATTAACAATTACACCTAGTATCAAGCAACGCGATTCTCAAGAGGATCCTTGTTTGGAACTGGCTATTATTCCTACTGTATTGGATATAGTCCCTCTTGCGAGTCGCCCACCTTCCCTAGATGATATAAACCAATATGGGGAGAGTAGGCGATGCGCCTGATTGGCTTATCCTTCATGGTGGCCATTTTTGTGTTTTCTTGTTGTATTGTGCTTCTCCCGTAATGTGTTTGTTAAATGTTTGATAAACTCTTTTACACAACCCTTGTTACTTTGTTGGTGCAAGGTGATAAAGGAATCAAACCTGTTGTACAATTCCTCTATATGTATCTTTACTCTTCTATATATTGTTTTCATATTATGTTGTACTTGTGTTATTGTTCGTAAATGTTTTCCTTGTGTAGTTCGCTTGGATCTGCGACATGGTAGCACTGATTCTTTTTGGTCTCCATGTTGTGGTCCGAAAAGACTCTTCTTCGTAACTCTTGAGTTTTCTTTCCTCCATTGTGATTGTAGTTCTACTTTCTTTGGGGAATGATGTCAATTCATTTGCAATAATATCGTATCTATATATAAATATTATCCTATGATCATACTGACCCCACAGTAGGTAGATCCCTTATGTGTTCTTTGTATGTTTATGTGGTATTTCCCTTGATTTATCTTCGTTTGGGAGCATCTCGTAGTGGAAATGTAATCAGTAGAGTTTTTTATGTTTCTATTCAAGTCATTGCTCCTGTTAAAGTGTTAGCATTGACTTTAATGTGGGGGCATACGCTCTACTCACTTTTTGCACACACACACACGTTTAAAATATTTTCAAAACTTAAAATATTTTCCCTTTATGGATTAAAGACTAATCCTTCAAGCATGGGTTTTACCTTATAGGATCTCTTGATCCCTCCAGTTTAAATTTATACAGATCTCTTGTTCCCTCCAGTTTCAATTTACAATGTTTTGATCCCTTAAGGTCGAAAGGTGCCCTTAAGATTAGATCTCCCTGATGGGTTGACTAGTGAGTAGCCACATTCACTAGGCGGTTCAACTCCATCTTTCCAGTTGCACTGTTTCCTTGTGTGGTTCACAATGGGACATAAGTTCTCATTGGGCAAGGTAATCACACCCTCTCTCTTTTTTCCCCTTAACTTGTGATGTCTCTCTTATCGTAATCTTAGGGTTGATAAATACTTAAGTCCCTAGGGGCTTGAGGATTCCTTTGTCCCTTTTGATTTCAATAAGATTATTTGTTCTTCATGGTCTCCTTTACCAAGAGTTTGTGTCAAGTCCATACTCTTGCTAAAGTGGGGGCTAAATGTATAGTGGTAAAATGGAAGCACTTCCATTTTAGATTGGTTTAGCCTTCTGAGTAAGTGGTTTGGGGTCATTTCAAGCACCTTGAATGGGTATCTGACTTGGATCTGGCTTTTTCCCCCTGATTTGCCCCATTTCCCACTTTTTCCAGCCTGTTTATGATACCCTAAACTACAATATGGGATTTTTGACCTCAAGGTCAAGGTTGACAGTTTTGGGTCAAGGTCAACCATTCTGGGTCAAGGTCAACCTCAACCTTGACCTAGGTCAGAATTGACCTTTTTCTGACCTAAGGTCCATATTTTAGATTCCCAGGGTTTCCGGATGTCGGGCTTTAGAAAGAATTAATTCCTGCTTCTAGGTCGGCTGTTTCGGTCTTCAGAGAAACAAATATTAGATTATATTTAATATAGGTCCTCTTCTAGGGGTATAGGTCTAATTGGAATTTAATTCTCCTATGTAGGCCTCTCTAGAAGATTGTTCCCTAGATTCATATATAAGGAAGCCTTCTCCTCTCATTTTCTCTAAGACTAAGACTTGATAACCATCATCAAGCATAATCACAAGCGCTCAAGACTTGAAGAGACAAGATAAGAAGCAAGACAATAATCTATTGAAGTAATCATCTAATCTCAAGCATTCAAGCATTCAAGCATCCAATTCATCAAGAAGATCCATTGGTAGCCATTAAAGGATTCAAGCTCTATGGAGTCCTCTTGCTGAAGATTTCTTCATCCACATTCTCCTTCCTATTCCAAGATCCATTCAATATTGGTGTTGAAGATCTACAAGCAATTGATTTAATACATCCTACATTCTACATTCTACATCCATTTGGTGCATACATACTTGTGGATCCACGAATTCGAATCCGCCACAAGGGTTCCCATACAAGGAAGGTGAATTTGTTCATTTACTTTGTTTTAATTATGCAATTTCAATTGTAATTTGAGGTTAATTCCAAAATCGGGGTTTGACCAAGGCAAATCCCCCCCCAACAAACAATCCATTTTTCTTGCAGGTATAGGTTTGGAATAGCAGATCATAATGCAGATTCGGATACCCTTTTTGGAAAACTATCAGGATCTGGAAACAAATTTTCTGTCGGAGACTTTTTACGTCGATCCTGCCCTAGGTTAGAATTGGAAATTCTAGGTCAATGGTGAATGGACTTGAGGGTCAAAATTGGAACTATGTCAGATCGGAAAAAGATTTATGGGTTTTGTTCGTCTCTATGTTTCTATTCCATATCCGGTTGTAGATTTTCAAGAAACTCAGTGCAGACCCCCGAAAATAGCATTCTTCATATCTGTAACATTTTAAGGTTAGTACTTCCTTCCTATTCATTTCAATCTTTCTAAATCTATCACACATTATTTTTTATAAATGGAGTCTAAGGTCTTCCTCTTTGCTCTCATTTCTAATAGACTGATTCATTTATGCATTGATCCTTCCTTTATGGTTAATCAATTTGGATCCTTCCTTTGTGTATTTGAGGTTAAAAGGAACATCTTATATTCCCCACACATTTCAATAAGCATTAAAATTTCAAATGTAACAACATCTATGTCATACCCCACGTTATTTTAAAATGTAGCATTTCTTATGTTACATAGACTTCAAAGTTTCTCATGTGAGGTGTGAAGTGAATGAAGTCACAAACACTATGTCAAAAGTTGCAGTGAAGTTGAGAGAGACAATAAAAGATGGGTTATTGGAAGATTTTTGGGATCTATACAAAAAGGAATTGAATTTAGATCTCTTGGACGAAAGATGATTTAGAGCTTTGGGTGAAGTTGGCAGTACTCTGGGATGTTTTATCCTTCAATTTTTTGGGGTTAATCCATAAAGGGAGTTGGAGGTATAGAACAACATTTAAATGTATATTTAAATTTGAATAGAGTTGACGAGTATGGGAAGGTAATTGTTGAGGGGAGAAAAGGCCTTGATTTTATCAGAGAATAAAGGCATAATGTAAGGAAATATAAAGCAATCATTAAATGTATAGACTACAAAGTAATAATACCACATCCTTTGGTGGATGATGTGGACAATCGTGGGATTACTTTGGTACTTGAATAGATGAAGTGCCTAGATGAAGCTAGGATTGACATGTGAGAGGGGTTTAATATGTATGTTTGGTATTTCAAAGATTTCATTCTTCATAACAACTTTGGTAGAGAAGAGAAACCAGCATGGGGGTTCAATGGAAGAAAATTTTACCCTAAGAACGATGAGGCAACAACAATGCTTTCTTGGGGAAGTGATGCAAAAACACAGGAAGAGTGTTTCCAGGAAGAGTGTTTCCGTGGTGGATAATCCCTCATTTTGGAAAATCATGGATTTGTTGTATGGGGGATGAATTCATCTATATTGATCATAGGTTCATAGCAAACATAGATATTTATTCGACATTACATGTGTGGGGACTAGAATTAGACACAAAGAAGGAAGTGATATATGGGTGCTCAAAGTGTGTATCAAATCTGAATGGTTGGGTGGGCTAATCCACATGGTGGTGTCTGCAAAGTCGAGTGTTGGTTTCAGAGATGTTGAAGGGAGTTGGAGGACAGTTGAAGGAATGTTGAAGGAGATAAAACCATTCCTTTTTTGGAGTGACTTCCAACAAATAGGAGAGGTGGGAGGATGCAAAGAATGGTTGGTTGTTGTTGAAAGATCATTTGCAAGTGGGGGAGGTAGAGAAAATGAAGAAGGAAAGGGAATCCATGGAGGAGAGGCTAGTTAAAAAGAAGTGTAAAGTCACAAAGTATGTGTCAGAGGATTATTGGGTATATAGGCCCATGGGCAAGGTGATGAAGCAGTAAGAAATGGTGTTAGCTCTATTTTTTGTTTTTTGTAAAGAAATATGTGGATAATATAATCATGTATATTAGATAAAGTCCTAATTTTGTATTTTAAAGGGCATAAGGAGTAGTTTTTCTCAATAAACATTATGGATAGTATGGACTGCTTTAGGGCCTCGATGTTCAAACCATGGCATTTGGGTTTGGGGTAAATATGAATATCTAGTAATGTAGGTGTAGCCTAGGTGATGAATAAAATAGTAGGTTAGTACTTTATGATGTATATATATTTTGCTTTTAATAAAATGCATAAATATTATCGATAGAAAAAATAAAAAATAAGCAGATGTGATTGTAAATTGAGCAGTGAAATTAATGAAGGATAATCATTATGAGTGGGATGAATAACAAGATGTTTAATGAGATTATCAAGGTCTATGAAGGGAGGTGGTGAGACAAATGATGTCATTGTATTGATGACAGTTAATGTGATAAGATGGATGCAAGCATGTGAAGCTTGTTAAAGGTGGATTGAAGGTGAAAGTTTAATACACTTGCATTCTTGTTTTTGGTAGAGAAGACACGACACCACTACAGAGCAATAAAATAGCTTCATCATTCTTAGGAAACTTGAAACATGGCAAGCCTATCGAAGAATGAAGTTAGAAGAAATGAAGAGGTTGTGCCTAGGAACATTGCAAAGTGAATGGGTCCAAGAGAGGCAACATAGAGAACAAAGATTAGCTGGTGTAAGAATGAGTTTTATGGAACGGAGGCAAAAATTTCCTTGAGAACCAAGAAATAACAGTTTGAATTTGGGGGGAAATAGTTGATGATAGGTTTTAAAGACAATTTTTAGTATTAAAGACCCAATATTTTTGTAGATGGTGAAGGTGCTCTTTGGGGTTGAGTTCATTCAAGTAGAGTACAAGAAGATAAAGAATACAGACATATCATTAATTTTCCTTACTCAGCGCTTCAAACTAAGTGGAAAAGATGACTCATAATGGATGGTGAAATTGTGTGTGAGAGGAGAATGATACTACAAGATGGGATTAATATTTTTGTCTCCATCCATGGTGGGGGATTCAAGGCCAGGGGAGGATATTGGCTCTACGTGGAAGAATTTTAGCCACCATTGTGCATGTTGTTGCTATGGAGTGCAACCCATAACAAGGAGGGTTGAAGAGCTCAAGCTCAAGTAGACTAGCAGTATATCAAGGAGTACTTGAAGGAGCTTGAGGTGGATCTTGATGCAAGGACATGCAACAAATAATAAATAAGGAAGATAAAATAGAGCTTCAAAAATGACGACTAGTGGGAGGTACATCAAGGGAAAATAATCAAGAAAGAATGACTTATATTGGTTTTTTATATTTTTTTCTATATAAAACTTATAGTATAAAATAGTGTATCGTCTAAAAATGGAAGCAGTTCCATGTTAAGAATGTGTATCCCTCTTTAGGGGGTGTTTTTTACCATCATCATATTGTCATCTCATTTTTGCACCCTCTCCTGCTTCTGTGCCTGTTTAGCACCCTGATTGGGCCTCTCCAGACACTATTTATCCCACCTGGCACATTTTCCAGGGGTTATGACTCCCTGGGTCAAGGTCAACCTTGATTTTGACCCAAGTCCCCCTTTCCAATTGGAAAGTTTGTCGGTTTTCAGGGGTAATTCAAAAGTTCATTTCCACTTTCGGTTCAACTATTTCGGGTTCCGAAGTAACGATTCTTGAAATTATATTTGATATAGGTCCTCTTCTAGGGGTATAGGTCTAATTGGAATTTAATTATAGTATACAGGCCTCTCTAGAAGATTGTGCCCTAGATTTGTATATAAGAAAGCTTTCTCCTCTCATTTTCTCTAAGCATAATCACAAGCGAACAACCATCAACTAAGCAATAACTCAAGTGAATAAGACTAAGTAAGAAGCAAGAATTATCCATGTTCTCAAGCTTTTAAAGTTAAATCAAGGTTTTTAAGTATTCCTCTCAAGCATTCAAGTTCTCCATTGAAGATCAAGGATTCAAGCATTCATGCCTTTGAAGGGAGTTGGTTCAAGCATTCAAGATTCATCATTCAAACCCTAGATCTATTCATCATGGTGGTGTGATCTTCCTTCAAGATCCTTTGTGTATCCTCAATATTCTTTCATTCTTCTTTCAAGGTGGATTCCAAGCATACAATCATTGAGGTTTATGGTTTCTAATATTGAGTCCAAGCTTTCATATTTACATGTTTACATTCGAAGTATAATTGCATATCTATTGTCATAGCTTCATTATTAGATCTACTTCTACTACTTGCTGTTGGAAAGTGACAATGCAAGCAATTATTATTTTGTCATTGCTGTCAAACCTTAACTGGTGAGACTATTGTTATCTGTTTGAGTACCATATCTATTGTTGATGAAGAAGATTTAACAAGAAGACCA
>MU223160.1:2098917-2109936 GCA_018584345.1 Thuja plicata
AGAGAGAGAGAGAGAGAGAGAGAGAGAGAGAGAGAGAGAGAGAGAGAGATATTTTCCTTCAATAGATCAACCAAAAGTACACCAAAATTCTCCAAGAACCAAGGCAAGAACACAAGGATATGAAAGGGGAAAAATAAGAAAAACCCCTTGTGAACAATATGAATATGGCTCAAAGCCTAAAGAATGAGAGCAATAATCTCATTACAATATTGCAAGAATAAGAATGAGAGAAGAGAGAACAAATCCAACTTAGAATCCCTATGAGAAACCTAGAACATGAAAAAGTGTGTGAGAACCATCTCTTAAGTAGAGATGAGTGGAAGAGTTTGCATGTAACTCCCATAGTCTATGTGTGCCACATTCACATTTGGTGTGTGCCATGTGTAGGAATCCTCTTAAGGAGGAATATCTAATTTCCTTTATTAAAGGAATTACAAATATAAGACAAGACCTTGGTATATCTTTTAATTACATAGATATCAAGGAAAAATTAATTCTAACAGTAACACACATAAGTTTCTAAATCCTGAAAAGACACACATTTCATATTACATAGTAATACAAGAATGTGGATCTATAGATATTCCAAAAGCCGTCAGAAGACGCATTACAATTACAAAGCACAGATCATGGGTGAACCTGTTGGGCTCTCCCTCCTTGGTGATTCATGGTAAGTTGGGCATCTTACTAGGTGAGGTAATCACTTTCTCTTTTATCTCTTTCGCTTTCATGTTAGTAGGATTAGATCATGAAGCTATGTTATTTATAGTGTTACTCTTGTCTTGCTTATGTAGTCATGTATGCGTTATATGATTAATTGCTCTTTGCTTTCATATCTTTGTGCCTATATATAGAGTTAGAATCCTTGGTCTGGGGGCTCATATCCTTGACTAAGTGATGTTCTACCTCGTTGTGATCCACTGGAGTCTTTCTTCTAACTTTACCGCAAGTATGTTCAATTTCCATACTCCCGCTAAAATGGGGGCTTAATTTATCATCTTAAAATGGAAGCAGATCCATGTTAAGAATGTTTAGTCCTCCTTATGGGGTGTTTTTACCATCATCATATTTTCCTCTTGTTTCTGCACCCTCTCCTGCTTTTGTGCCTCTTTAGGACCCTGATTGGGCCTCTCCGGACACCATTTATCCCACCTGGCACATTTTCCAGGAGTTTTAACTCCTTGGGTCAAGGTCAACCTCAAACTTGACCTAGGTCAAAGTTGACCTAAATTTTGACCCAAGTCCCCCTTTCCAATTGGAAAGTTTGTCAGCTGTCGGGGGTCATTCAAAAGTTTATTTCCCGCTTCTGGGTCAGCTGTTTCGGGTGTTGAAGTAACGATTCTTGAAATTATATTTAATATAGGTCCTCTTCTAGGGGTATAGGTATAATTGGAATTTAATTCTCCTAGGAAGGCCTCTCTAGAAGATTATGCCCTAGATTTGTATATAAGGAAGCTTTCTCCTCTCATTTTCTCTAAGCATAATCACAAGCGAACAACCATCGACTAAGCAAGAACCCAAGTGAATAAAACTAAGTAAGAAGCAAGAATTATCCATGTTCTCAAGATTTCAAAGTTCAACGAAGGTTTTCAAGTCTTCCTCTCAAGCATTCAAGTTCTCCATTGAAGATCAAGGATTCAAGCATTCAAGCCTTTGAAGGGATTTGGTTCAAGCATTCAAGATTCATCATTCAAAGCCTAGATATATCTATCATGGTTGTGTGATATTATTTCAAGATCCTTTGTGCATCCTCAAGATTTCATATTTATATACTTGTTTACATTCGAAGTATAATTGCATATCTATTGTCATAGCTTCATTATTAGATCTACTTCTACTACTTGCTAGCATTCTCTATTTCAATTATTGATTTCAAGGTTAATTCCTAAATCAGGGTTTGAATAAGGGAAAACCCTTCCCCCCAACAAACAAACCAATTTTCTTGCAGGGATAGGTTCAGAACAACGAATTAGAGTGCAGATCCAAAAATTCTTTTTGGCAAACTGTCAGGATCCAGAAATAGGTTTTCTGTCAGATTGTGCCGGTCAGAATCAGACTTTCTGGGTCAGAATTAAACTTTCTGGGTCAAGGGTGACATTCATTTTTGGGTCAAAATTAGACCTGATCCAGATTTAGAAAAGATTTGTGGGTTTTCTCTGTCTCTACGAATCTGTTCCAGATCTGGTTGTAGACTTCCCAGAAACTCAGTACAGACACCCGAAAACAACATTCTTCAAATCTGTTGCATTTTGAGGTTAGTAGTTGTCTTCAATTCTTTTCAATTAAAGTTTTAATATTCCTAAATATATTACACACTCTCTTCTATAGAACAAAATTTAGGGTTTTGTTCTTTATCCCTATCCTTAATAGGTTGATTCATTTATGAATTGATCATTTCTTTGGGGTTAATCAAGTTGGATCTTCCCTTTATGAAATTTGGGGTTAAGAGGACAATCTTACCTTCTCCACTACCTCAACAATACATTCAATTACAACTCCACATCACTATTTATATCTTACATTTTGATCCCTCCCCTATTTTAGATCTTACAATTTATACCTATACCAAAAATATTCCCAATATATATATAATCCTACAAATAGTAAATAGGGTGAGCAAGAAAACTAGTATAGAATGTAATTTTATTTTATTTTATTGGTAATAGTTTTTGTATTCAGTTCAAACTAAGCAGTACATATAGCTTCAAAGTCATTGAAGGTCGCAGTGAGTAACTTCATCCTACAGACACAAAAATCCTCTACATGGTTGATCAACTATCATCTTTCCAGTTGTGACCCGCTAATCACAATTCACAAAACACTAAAAATAGCAAAACTACATTCGAAATTAACCCATACTACTGAAAATTGGGCCCGTATGCTAGGTCTTCTGTCATTTGAACCATCCTGCTGCATCTTCCTTTGAGAAGTTTAGGAAAGCAACCCCATGCACATCTATGGCCATTGCTAATCCTGCAAAGTTCCTCCCACCATGAGCACCATCCCTGCCTCCCCACCCACCATGATTAATTCCAGCCCCTGTCAGCCCATGTCCAAACCCACTTGCCCCTGCTTTGGGCTGAAGTTGCCTTCTTGGTGTCGTGCATCCATCTTCTCCTATTGGGGCCGTCGATTTCATGGGTGTCACTTTCCGCTCTCTCCTTTGTACAACCGCCTCATCATCCCAGTCCTCTTGGTTCCTTCAAAAGAAGGTTAGTAGTGCATCCCATCCTTTGCGTACTTCCTGAATGTGTATAGCTTGAGTGTGGGTGGAGGACCAAATTACTAGTGGTTAAAGCTCCCCTTCAATCTCACCAATGAGTCACCACGGGCCTTCCTCCATGTGCAACCCAATCCCAATTTCTGCTCTCCTAATGATGTTCACTCCCCCAGCCCATTTGGGCTCAAAGCATACCCTCACAACTTCTAACACCTCTTCCCGAGATGAACCCACATCAAAGCTAGGATGAGGAAAAGGGACGATATGTCCAAGTTTGTTCTCTCTCTCAGGTCAAAAGTGAGAAAATCTTCTCCTAACATGGGGACAACCGCATCCCAGAAAGCAACATCATTGACTTTGAAAATGTTGCACATTCTTTGTATGGAGATGTTCCCTCAGAACCCAGGAATCTGTCTAGGTGAGCTAAGTGAGAAGTTTGCCTCCATCCTTTCTCTATTTCACTCTCACACTCTTCTTGCAATGGTAGTTTTGTTTTGAAAAAACCACTTCTCAAGTTCAGCTTTACTACAAGTTTGACGCTTGCAAACCATCTTGTTCACGTTCATTCCTTGGTCACTTGAGCAAGCAAATCAGAGCACAATCTCATTTCGTACAGCTGCATGCCGCAATGTTAGGCCAATGATCCTTGTTGAGTGGAATGTGAGAGGGAAAGTATAGATGCCTGTGACGTATTCATCAGGTTATTTTATGCAATGATTATTCTAAAGTTCACCAATTCCCAATTCAAATTCCAAAAATATAAGGTCTTCGAAAAGTTCAAATTTCTCTTCTAGCTGACCATTAGCCCCTATATTAGAAAGTTGATTTTCCAGTGTGTTTGCCTCCCTAAGTACATGTGTAACTCTAAAATCTTCAAAATCCCCAAGTAGGTCTTGGATTCGCATGATGTGCTTATTGAGATACAAGGCATCCATCCGGCCTTTCACGATGTCATTTACTGTAATCATGGAATCTCCTTCTAGGTGCATATTCCGCACCCCTAGCTTCTTTGCCATCAAAAGTGCTCCAATTGCACCCAAACACTCAGCTACATTGTTTGTGTTGTCAACCAGCCTTTGAGCTCCCATCCCCAAAATGCAACCATGTTTGTTTCGGGCTATATATACCGCTCCCAATGTGCCTGGGTTACCTCGAGAGGCCTCATCAAAGTTGATATTTGTCCACCCCAATTCCGGGGGCTCCCAACAAACTCTCGAATCCACCGAATGTAGAGGTTTATCCCTCTTTGGCCCATTAACATGCCATAGAATGTAATTTTTTTATGTTTACATGAATTAAGGGAAAAGGAATGATCCTTTTTTTTTTAAAGATAGTCTTTAGAGATATGTAGAAGATGTGAAAATTAGTAGAAAAACCACAAAACAAAATGTAAGAAATTTTACGAAATCAATACAAAGGAACATTCTACCAATCAAGAAAATAATATATTTAATATTAATGTTAATGTAATAAAGAAATAAAATTTATGTTATTATTGAATAATATTATATTATGATATATATTATGTTATGTTTTTATTTTTATCTTTAAAAAAAGACTAATATTATTTTAAATTGAAATTAAATAAGATTCATCTTACAATGTGATTGTTAAGTTTTTGCATTATTGATGGTGCAACCAAGGTTTAAATTCTTGTTGGACTGATTGTGAACCATTTTTGTATTTATGTTAGTAGTTTTATAGGTGTTCAAGCCTATGCCAGACCCTTATTTCATTAGTGTGCTTGTGACTCTATGCTCATGCTAAACTACCTTGCTCATGGGTCTAGGCTAGTGTTGTGTTAATGTCGAGGATGAGGTCCCTCATTTGTGTCCTCACCTAATTATGGGCCAGACTATAAACCATGTAGTTGAACAAAAAAATAAACTCAAATTAGATTCTCTCCCTCCATTTATATTCCTTGCAATTCTCTTGCAATTGCATACATGTTTTTTGTGGCAACATGTTGGTGAGGCGTGTGAAACTTGTCTTTACACCCACCAAGTTGTATTTTTTATGATAAAATAGTTTTGTATATTGATTTTCAAAATATTTTTGTAATTTTTGTAAAAGCGACTTTTCCATCAATATCCACAAATTATATCTATCCCTTATTGATCCTTTTATACAAAATTATTTTCATCCACTAACCCCATTCCCTTACAAACATCAAAATCTGTATTTTATGCTAAAATATCATTGAAACCATGTTGTCATTATTTTCTTCATCTATTTCATCTCCCAATAGTCATCTTTATTGAACCTTCACTTTGTCTCATTGAACACTTCTTCCTTAGAGGCTCCCATATCAATCTTTGCTTCCATCTCCTTTATGTACTCCTTTATGCTCTATCAATTGACCTAATTTTGAGCTCTTTTACACTCTTTATTTGGGGTTGCACTCCACAAAAAGGATTGGTGTAATGGTAGAATAATTTTCATCACATGGAGCCAGTACCTGCCCCTAGCCTTGAGTCAATCACTAGGTATGGATACGACAATAAAATTACCCACTATGTAACATCATATCTCTTTCACTGTTCATAATCCATTTGGAATCACCCTTGCCACCAAATTCCAAACCCCGTGCTAGAAAGAGAGAGGTAATGTCCATATTTTCCTATACTTGTATTTGCCTCCAAACATTTGTTACCCAGTAGAATCTTCACCATTTGCCAAAACATGAGATTATTGATGCTAAAGATGTTCTTTAATCTATCACTACTTATCTTTCCATAAAAGGCAAGAAGTTTCTTTTTAGGTTGTAAAAAAATGGCCTATATTTATTTGTTATCCTTCACTGTGACACAAGGTTTGTGCTTGAACATTGGGCATTACACTTCCCCTCTACACCTACAATTCTCCTTACCAAGTTCCTCACCCTTCATGGCCATTATAGTTTAGAATGAGGACTGGAATACCATTTCGTGACTTTGCTTCATCTCACAATCCACCCCACCATAAATACATTTATAATGATAAAATTCTTTATGCCACCATTTTAAATAGATTCACATGCATTAGTAAGTCTTAGAAAGAAAATATTGTTGTATGCATTAATTATTTTAAACCAAATCCCCTATCGCACTCCTCAATCATCCCACTAGACATTTTGATAATCCCACATTGTTTCATGATTGCCTTGATAGTTTGGCTCTTATTAGTTTGATGAATTTATTTATTATACATACTTATGATTCCCCACTACTTATTGAATTTATGATTATTTGAGAATCTCCCTCCAAATAAATCTTTTTGATTTACATTTTTCTCACCAAGATTATAGTGAGAAAATATTCTCACGCCTCTACTTTGTTGTTTGTCCCATCCTCCAATTTCTGGGCTCCTAGAGCCATTTGTTGGAAAGATTACTACAATGTAGACAATTGTTATTTTGTCATTGATGTCAAACCTTAACTGGTGAGACTATTGCTATATGTTTGAGTACCATATCTATTGATTGATGAAGATTTGAAGAATAGGATAACAAGAAGACCAAGGAAAAGGTTGAGTTATGAGCATACACCAAGGTACTTGATCATTTGGCACTTTGGCAAAGTGATATGTTGTTTATCTTTCACTAACAGTTCACTGTAAGGTCGATGTCGAGCAAAGCAAAGTTGATGTAGAGCAAAGCGAAAGGTGATGTCGAGAAAAGCAAAGATGATGCCGAGCGCCAGTGAAATGTCGAGGGAGATAGAGAAAGCCGAGCAACATTATTTTAGTGATTGATGAGATTTGAGATCTATGGCCGACATAGTTGATTTTATTGAGATATGTATTGTTAATTAAGATTGGTCCACACTCATTTAATGCACAAGAAACCGTTATTAGCACATGGATTCAATGTTTAATTAATGATTGTATTGGAGAAGTAAATAAAATGTAATGATGGAAGGATCCGTTGGATCTGACCTAACCTAAGATCTATGATCTTGATTAAGCGGAAAAAAGATCTATCTGACCTAGATGAAGAGATATAATATAACCTACAAAGGTTATGGTCATGGCATCCAAGTGTAAGGAGAATTTGTATGCAAGAGTATTGCATGGTTAATTGACTGATTGGCAAGACCTAGAAAAGAAGGCTGAGTAGAGAAGCAGAGAGAGATTGCTTGATGGATTTCCAAGTAGATCTGAAGTTTGAGATGAAAATGGAGGCCACTTAGTGAGTTAGCATTAGAGCTAAAATTGGATCTGGATTTGCAAAGTAAGTTGTATGTATCATATCACACCTACTAATTACTTTCTAACCATTGTATCAGTTCAAATCCTTTAACCAGGTTGACCTAGCAGTCATTGTATAAATCCTTTGAACAAGGTGACATTTAGATTGGAATGTTCTAAATCCTCTAACAAGGCCACTCTTGAAAGGGTGATTAAATCCTTTAACCAGGTCACATTTGACAGTGTGTTTTGTAACCTTTAACAGGGCTAGCTCCTAACAGAGCTCACTTCAGAAGAGTGAAATTTTGGTAGCATGTTACTGGTGGTTTTTCCCATATTGGGTTTCCACATTAAATCATGGTGTCAAAATGTGTGAATGTTTATGTTGTGCTTTACTGTTAAGTTTTTGTAAGCTTAACTACACACTTTTGTTGTTGATTGCTGCCGAGCAAATCTGAGTTGTTGAAGTGGTATAAAGTTTTATATGGGCACATCTGGACCTAAAGATAACTGATTCACCCCCCCTCTTAGTTATTCTAAATTCATTCTAACAATTTGTATCAGAGCTTTGTTCTCTTGAAATGGTTTGAAGGTACTTGGAGATAAAGATCAAGAGGTATAAAAGGGATGGACCGAAGATTAACAAGGACAACTTTCCTGCATGGAAAAGTTTGATGAAACTTCACTTGGCTAGTATTGGTGATTCTGCTAAACGACATATTGAACAAAAATATGTAGCCCCTACTAGAGTTTTGAATGCTGCACAATTAAGAGAAAAACATGAACATAATCAAGCAATGTTGGAACTTGCATCATCCCTAAACTATCATGAATTTAAGGACATCAAGGACTGTACAAGTGCAAAGAAGATGTGGGATGCCGTTAAAACCATCTATGGAGGTGATACGATTGTACTAAGAGCCAAATCTGAAATCTTGAGAGGTAAGTTTGATGATTTAAAAATGCAAGAAGGAGAAAATATAGTGCAATATTGTGATAGGATAAAGGAAGTTGTAAATTCTATTAGAGGAGCTAAGGGAACCATTGATGATGAAACTATCATGAGCAAGGTACTAAGAACACTTCTTCCTATTTATGCTATTAGAGTATCTGCAATTCAAGAACTGAGATGTAGTCCTGACAACAATTTGACTCTGGAAAGTTTGGTAGGCAGACTTACTGCATTTGAGATGTCAAATTTTGATAACTATACTCCACAAACTGTTGAATCTGCATTCAAGTAACAGATGGTCATCAGAAAATCAAAGAAATAAAATAAATGTGTCAGCAGTGACAGTGACACTTCAGATGATGATCTAGAAGAGCTTGAGGCACTTATGGCAAGGAGACTAGCTAGAGGAAAATGAAAATTCAGAGGTAAACTTCCTATTATTTGTTTTTCTTCTAACAAAGTTTGTCATATTGTTGCTAGATGTCCTGATAAGAATGAGAAAGATGAAAGAAGAGACAACAAGTATAAAGACAGAAAGGATGACCAAGACCACAGAAAGTACAAGGATTACAAAGACCAAGGTAAGAAATCTTGTTATGTAGTTGAAGAAGCCTCTAATAGTGAATCTGATAAATCTGATGAAAATGATATCTGTTGTGTATGTTGCAATGAAAGATGATTCTGATGATGATGAGAAAACTACACTAATTTCTCATATGAGTAAAGGTGATCGCTAGATTATTGACAATGGTTGTTCACATCACATGATTGGTGATAAGGACAAATTTGAAACCTTAGATCAATGTAAAGGTGGATATGTTAAGTTTGGTAATGATACACCTTGTAGAGTTAAAAGGAAAGGATCAATTCAACTGACTGACAAGATTAGATGTGATGATGTGTATTGGATTGATGATCTTAAGTATAACTTGTTGAGTGCTGCACAGCTGAACACTTTTGGTTACATAGTTGAATTCCATCACAGGAAAGCAAAGATCTATGATGCCAATGGAGAATTAGTTGGAAGTGGTGAGCATACTAGAGGTAACTTATTTTATCTAGACTTAGCTAAAGATACATGCTCGTTTGCACAATATAATGATGTTTGGTTATGGCACAAGAGGCTATGTCATGTTAACTTTGATAACTTGGTAAGCATAAGTAAATTGAAAAAGGTTAGAGGGCTGCCTAAGTTCAAGAAACCTGAGAATGCAATGTGTAAGCAATGTCAATTGGGCAAAATGACTAAATCTAGCTTTAAGAGCAAAACTCATACTTCTGAGAATATTTTGGAATTGGTTCATACTGACCTTTGTGGACCTATTGGTGAGAAAAGTTACTATGGAGACAAATATTTTATTCTATTTGTAGATGACTACTCTAGGATGATGGCTGTTATGTTTCTTAAAGAAAAATCTGATGCATTTTAGTTATTCAAGTGGTACTTGGCAAAAGTTGAAAAGGAAACAGGTAAGAGTCTGAAATGTCTGAGATCTGACAGAGGAGGTGTTTTCATTTCTAATGAGTTTAACAGGTTCTGCAATGACCGAGGGATAAAAAGACAGATGTCCGCACCTAGGACACCACCACAGAATGGTATAGCTGAAAGAAGAAATCAATTTATCATGGATTGTGCCAGAACATTAATGATGGAGAAAAATGTTGCACAAAAATATTGGAGAGAAGCTGTAAGTACAATAGTTTATACCTTGAACAAAGTACAAATCAAGAAAGGTACAAATGCTACACCTTATGAACTATGCACCTACTGTCAGTTGTTTTAAAGTCTTTGGGAGTAGATGTTTTATATTGAAGGATAATAGAAATAGTAAACTTGATGCTAAAGGAGAAGAAGGCATATTTCTTGGATATTCTACTAAGAGTAAAGCATACAATTGCTTGAATTCTAACACTAACAAAATTGTGGAAAGTGCAAATGTTGGAATTGATGAATATGCAGAGAGAAATGAAGCTGAAAGCATGATTGAGCCTGAAAGTTACAAATCATTCACTTATCCTGAAGAGGAGGATTCTAACGAAACTGAAAATGAAGTTGCTGAGACACAAAATGAAATTGGTGGGCAACAGGAGGTGACTACCGAGCTATATGATGGAGATGTTGAGTCACAGTTTCAACCTAAACTAAACATGAATGATCAAACTGAAGCTGAGAAAGAGCCTACTTTGGAAAAATATGTGAGAAGGAACCATAAACCTGATCAAATCGTAGGAGCAAAGGATTCTGCAGTTATGACAAGAAGCAAATTAAGAGAAGACACGTGTTTGCTATGTGATTTTGAGCCTAAAATAGTAAAAGATGCTTTAGACAATGAAGATTGGATTCAAGCCATGAATGAAGAGATAGACCAGATAGAAAAGAATAAGATATGGACACTAGTACTGAGGCCTGACAACAAAAATGTAATTGGCACTAAGTGGGTATTCAGAAACAAGCTGAATAAACATGGAGAGGTAGCAAGGAATAAAGCAAGACTAGTATGCAAAGGTTATCCACAAGAGGAAGTAATTGACTATGGAGAGACATTCACCCCGGTTGCAAGATTGGAAGGTGTAAGAACTCTACTTGCATATGCAGCCTACAAAGGATTTAAAGTTTATCAAATGGATGTGAAGTCAGCATTTCTAAATGGGATATTAGAAGAGGAAGTATATATTGAAC
>MU223160.1:2109986-2145460 GCA_018584345.1 Thuja plicata
ATTTGCAAGAAAAAATGACAACAACAATCTGTATTTGAAAACAGAGCAAGGTAAAGGAATTTTATTGGCTGAAATTTTTGTTGATGACATCATATTCAGTGGACAAGATATGATATGCAAAGCATTTGCAAAATAGATGCAAACTGAATTTGAAATGTCTATGTTTGGTGAGATAAAATTCTTTTTTGGTTTACAAATACATCAAATGAAGAATTGTATCTATATCACTCAATCAAAATATGTCAAGGAGATGCTGAAAACTTTTGGTATGGAAGATTCAAAAACAGTGAGTACACCCATGGCTACTGGACAAAAGTTGACAAAGAATGATGATACAAAAGAGGTAAATCAAATACTGTACAGATCAATGATTGGTAAGCTACAATATGTTGTACACAGTAGACCTGATATTGCATTAGCAGTTGGAATTGTTGCTAGATTTTCTGCTAATCCAAAAGAGACACATATAATGGGAGTAAAAAGAATTCTAAGATATTTGAAAGGTACAGAAGATTATTGCCTATATTACAAAAGGAATGACAAGTTTGAACTCAGAGTCTATACTGATTCTGACTGGGCTGGTAATGTGGATGATATAAAAGCACCATAGGAGGAGCATTTCTTTTGGGGAAAAGATTAGTTTCCTAGACAAGAAAGAAACAGAATTGCACCTCACAATCTACAGTTGAAGCCGAGTATGTGGTAGCAACAGTTAATTGTTCAAACATTGTGTGGTTGAAGATACTACTGAAAGGTATGAAAGAGGAGATCATAGAACAAGTTGTCATATATTGTGATAACACGAGTGCCATTAATATTTCTAAAAATCCTATAATGCACTCTAAGACAAAACATATAGCTATTAAGTATCATTACTTGAGGGAGCTAGTTCAAGACAAGGAAGTGAGACTGGAATATGTACATACTAAGGAACATTTGGCAGACATATTTACAAAAGCATTACCCAAGGATGCTCATGAGTATCTAAGAGGTAAATTGGGGGTGATTCCCCTAGCAGAGGCTAACTAGTTTTGAATGGCATTGTTGCATCAAATGTTTTAATCAGAACACTTGACACATTGATGCACAGTGAGTCACATTTTTAGGATGCTGACTAAAAACTGTGAAGTAGAAGACAAGAACAAAAAAGAAGATCAGTCATAAACAAAGATGTCAGGAACAACATGATACAAAGATTAGAACAAGATGAATCTACATAATAAAGATGTCAACATCTTTGGCATTGTTGTCAAAGAGGGAGATTATTGCTAAAACAAATTATTGATAAAAACAACAGATATAAGGGAGATATTACTAAAAGAGAGAGCTGAACAAGCCACATAAAGCATTTCAGTGTGATTATAGACACAGAGGGAGTCAGAATGAAGCTAAAGACATTAATGAAGATTTGTTCATATCAAGGAACACACACACTTTTTGGATTGTATGGTAACTTTGGTTGGAAATTATTGTTTTACAGTTTAGTGTTGCCATCAATTCCAAAGAGGGAGATTGTTGGAAAGATTGCTACAATCTAGACAATTGTTATTTTGTCATTGATGTCAAACCTTAATTGGTAATACTATTGATATATGTTTGAGTACCATATCTATTGATTGATGAAGATTTGAAGAATAGGATAACAAGAAGACTGAGGAAAAGGTCGAGTTATGAGTATACACCAGGGTACTTGATCATTTGGCACTTTGGCAAAGTGATATGTTGTTTATCTTTCACTGAAAGATCATTGGAAGGTCGATGCCGAGCAAAGCAAAGTTGATGTTGAGCAAAGTGAAAGGTGATGCTGAGCAAAGCAAAGATGATGTCGAGTGCCAATGAAATGCCGAGGGAGACAGAGAAAGCCGAGCAACAGTATTTTAGTAATTGATGAGATTTGAGATCTTTGGCTGACATAGTTGATTTTATTGAGATATGTATTGTGAATTAAGATTGGTCCACACTCATTTAATGCACAAGAAACTGTTATTAGCGCATGGATTCAATGTTTAATCAATGATTGTATTGGGGAAGTAAATAAAATGTAATGATGGAAGGATTCATTGGATCTAACCTAACCTAAGATCTACGATCTTGATTAAGTGGTAAAAAGATCTATCTAACCTAGATGAAGAGGTATAATATAACCTACAAAGGTTATTGTCATGATATCCAAGTGTAAGGAGAAGTTGTATGCAAGAGTATTGCATGGTTAATTGACTGATTGGTAAGACCTAGAAAAGAAGGCTGAGAAGAGAAGCAAAGAGAGATTTCTTGATGGATTTCCAAGCATATCTGAAGTTTGAGATGAAAATGGAGACCACTCAGTGAATCAGCATTAGAGCTGAAATTGGATATGGATTTGCAAAGTAAGTTGTATGTATCAGATCACACCTGCTGATTACTTTCTAACCATTGTATCAGTTCAAATCCTTTAACTAGATTGACCTAGTAGTCATTGTATAAATCCTTTGAACAAGGTGACATTCAGATTGGAATGTTCTAAGTCCTCTAACAAGGCCACTCCTGACAGGATGATTAAATCCTTTAACCAGGTCACATTTGACAGTGTTTTTTGTAACCTTTAACAGGGTTGGCTCCTAATAGAGCTCACTTCAAAAGAGTGAAATTTTGGTAGCATGTTACTAGTGTTTTTTCCCATATTGGGTTTCCACGTTAAATCATGGTGTCAAAATGTGTGAATGTTTATGTTGTGTTTTATTGTTAAGTTTCTGTAAGCTTATTTATTAGTACAGTAAACTGCACACTTTTGTTGTTGATTGTTGCCGAGCAGATCTGAGTTTTTGAAGTGGTATAAAGTTTTATAAGGGCACATTTGGACCTGAGGATAACTGATTCACCCCCCCTCTCAGTTATTCTAAATTCATTCTAACACCATTGTGTTTCCACTCCAGTATCAAGCAACACAAAATCCTCCTAAAGGACTTGGATTTCCTTTAGATCTCATAAGAGTTATAGAGATTTTACTAATGATAAGATAATGTATAGGTAGATACTTCCACTTTTTAGCATGGTTGGGGGATAAAAAGATGGATATTGTTTCTCACCACAACTTTCTATGGTTCATTACCATTAAGAGATCTAATAATCTATTTTACTTCTAGACCAATGTCATTTTTATTTATGTCCTTAAGACTCAAACCACCTTGATATTTGACTGAGTATTTTTCTTTTTCCCCTTCCTCATGTGACCATAGAAAGTTCCTAATCTTATTTTGAATCTAATTAATCTGGTAATTGCTAAAAATCCAAACAAAAGCATAGTGTAAACTATATGAAGATAGAATCTTTTGGAAACTTTATATTCTACCACCTAAGTAAATGTATTTTCTATTCCATCCATCAAGTTATTTGTCAATTTTGGTTTTAGTCCATAGTCACATATCCTTTAGATTAGGGCCAATAGAAATGGGGAGTCCCCAAGTATGTGACTTGCTTTTGGGCCTTCACACTAAAAATCAAACTTTTTAAACCACTTAAGGTGTGTATCATTCTATCCAAACATGATAGTTTTACATTATACACATTTTCACCTAGGGTCTTGTAGAAGAAATGTAGCTTATAAATTAAACTATCCACATTATTCTATTCAAACTCAACAAAAATTGCAATTGCATCAACAAATTGAACATTTATCAAATCCCTCTTACCAGGATTTGAGATATCCATGATCCTAGGGGTAATATTTGATTCTCTTAACAAGTCGTGAATGAAATTCAAGGCAATTACAAAGAGGGTATGGGAAAGGGGGTGAATATATATATATATATATATATATATATATATATAGAGAGAGAGAGAGAGAGAGAGTAGTATATTTACCATGCTACAAAACACATCAAGAAAACCAAATGCATCTTGGGTCATTTTAAGAAATGGTCATTTGACCTTGTCATATGCCTTTTCAAATTCCAATAAGAGAATAACAAAGTTTTTTTGGGAATATCTTGCTCATCCCATAGCTTCACATCTATTGAACAAGTTCTCTAAAATAAATTAACCTTTGATAAAACTAGTTTGATTACTATTGAAAATTTTGAGAAGAATACCAATCAATCTCGTGGTTATAATCTAGGATAAAATATTGTATGATATATTCAATAGGGTGCTTGGTCTCCAATTGTCTATCATTAATTTATCTCCCTCCTTAGGGAGAAAATTGATAATTCATTTATTTATGTTCTTACTCAATGAACCTTTTTAAGGGTCATCTTATAGACTTTAATCAAGTCATTAAATATCCAATCAATATTGGTTTAAGAAAACTCTATGGACAACCCATGAGTTCCCAAGGATTTGTCATTGTTTAAAGTCATAATAGATTTTCTAATTTTATCTTTCAATATTTTTTCCTTGATCTACCCTCGTCTTCCTTTATTATTGTTTGACATAATTTGTTTCATATGTGATCTAGTATTGTGATAAAGATGAATAATTGTCTTTTGATATCTTCTTGGTTAGTGAGAAAGTTACCTTCATGTCACATTTTGTCAATCTGTTCTAATTCCTTTGTCATTATTTATCTAAAAAGGACCTTGGTGATTTTATCACTATTGTTAATTCAATTCAATCTATCTCTCACTCTAAGACCCTTAATTTTGCGTGCTTGCAATCTCCTCAAGGTGTTCTTGACTATGGTGATCTTAATCTCACCTCCACACCAATATAGGCAATATATTTCCCTATTGTTTTTCCCATTTTAAATCCCCAATATGAACGCATGTGATAGGGTATTGCCCCATTAGAGAAGACCTCGTGCCACTTATATTATGCTCCCATTTCTCCATCTTATTTATAACTTCTAGCATCCATTTATTAATTTCCCTAAGGATAAACACTGCTTCTTTAAAGTCTTCATCTTTCAAAAAATATGTATTAAGAATGAAACACTCATCCTTCTTGATTCTATTAGAAGGTTCTTTATCTTAATATTGTTTTATCCCTAATAAGGCAGTGGTAGCATATTATAGATGGGTGTACACTAACTTTAAATCCATCTTTAGTCAGGTCAGAATTAAAATAATCTCTATTAGCATAGAACAAGTCTAACCTATAGTATATTCTCCTTCCCCATTTCTGTGCATTACACTAGACATACCATATGTTGGTATTTTCCTTCTTCAATCCTTTAAGGGGATAAAAGAAGTTAAGATCAACTTTCATCCTTTTCCAAGAGTGTTTATCATTTTTCTTCCATTCCCTATTTATACCCCCCTCATGTCTTCATTATGCTCAATCATATTGAGAACACCTCCCATGATCCACGGTAGAACCTACACATTTCAAAGCAACTTCCATAGGTTAATAACATCCATGAAGTCATTAGGTGGATATGTAAATTATATTCCAAATTTAATGTCTCATTTTTTATAGTGACTCACACAACTTTGTTACAAGGGGAAGTAACAAAAGAAGAAATAGTTACAAGTGTGGTTGTTGTTGCACCAAAAGATCAGACTGTTAATGCCCGATACAACCACTAGAATTATAGAATCCATAGGAAGCAGTTAAACTATGTCACGAATACCAAGGGGAGCACTGACCATTTTGCCAACAATCTCCCCCTTAGCATTACCCGAGGGGATTCAAACCTGTGACCAAGCTCTGATACCACTTGTTACAAGTGTGGTTGTCGTTGCACCAAAATATCAACTTGCTAATGCCTGATACAACCACTAGACTTATAGAATCCACAAGAGGTGGTTAAACCATGTCACAAATCTGGAGGGGAGCGCTGACCATTTTGCCAAGAGAAACATACTGAGCCCAGGATTTAGATAGTAAGATAGTTGCACCCCCTCTCTTTTTCTCATGAATCATGAAAAATTGAGAGAGGGTTTTTTGAAAATGAATGTGAGATTGGTCTCTAGTATAAAACTGGTGTGTTGGACTTCCTAGAGTAAGACACCATCCTTTTTTCAGAGTTAAGAAACATCCTTATAATGTGTTTAAGTCCCTTGATATTCTAAGATGTATAGTTAAGATTTGTGACAATAATTCTTTGGAGGTGCTTCTACAGTATTTCTAAAGCTATTATAGAATTTAGGAACTTTTTCCTTTTAATATTTCCATCCTTTCAGAATTAATCTATGCAATCACTATACTAGTCTTCTTCCTCTTGTTCTTTTTGGGGAAAACTAGTTCGCCCCTACCCGAAGGAATAAGTTGACCATTTTAACCCCTTCAGGGATAGGAAGAACAAAAAATAAGAGTCAATTGTCTATTTTTCTTCTCAATAGCCAATGAATCCCTAACCCGTATAAGATTCTTAGTGTTTCTCAATACAAGATCATTAAATTTCTCATACTCATTACCATCTCAAACCACCCTGTATTTGTAGATGTTAGTGATGTAACATAATTTTCACCCCTCTGTGCCTATACTTATCCCTAGGGAATGATTGTCTCCATGGTCGAGCATAGTAATAGAGTGGTATTGAGAATTACTTTCACTACTCAACTTATTAGTGACCTCCAAAGAATCAGTATATTGTGGCTCCACCACACTCTTTTGATCTTATTGAATTTACCTTAGTCTTTTGTAACCTTAATAATGTTGTATGGCATCACCCGATTGCCTACTTAGAGATAATGATGATGCATTTTTACATGTTATTGGATCATTTTCCACATTAGGTGGTGGGGATCTACCTCCCTACTGGTACCATGCAAGTCACTAATAATTTGACTCTTGGATTCAAAATTAGAAGCAATACACTTAACTATAGAAGTATGTTTTACTAAGTTAGTGTTTAGAATCAATAGCATTATCCACATTCATGATTCTACCACTGCTATTATTGTTAAATCTCTTAATCATGAAACTTGTTTCTAAATATTTGACCATGACAAAGCCCTTGTTAATTTCATTGTTCATATTTTGGGCAATGTTACACCCAATCTTGTCCATAACAAGTTGTTGGGCATTGATGTTAATCTCAAAAGCATAGGTTATAGGGGAGACAAATCTGGCGGTGCAAGGGGATTCAAAGGAGTCAGGGAGGGAAAATAAGGAAACTTCACTAGGTCTCTTGCATGGCTAGAGTCAATCACCACATCAGACAATAGGCTGAAAGAGTTAGAAAGCTTGACATTAGAAGAGACATCAAATATTTTATAGGTTGGATTAACTAGATCTATTGAAGGGATACAAGGGTACTTTGATATTTTAGGTTTACTAAAATATTTAGGAACACTAGGGTTTGTAGAGTCTCCGTTAACTTTAGGGTTTTTTAAAAAATAAGAAAATTTAATTTTTATAACAAACTAAGAGCATTAGGTTTTTTTGGAATTTTACCAAACATTTTATCAATGCCACCATTATCAACGTGGGACCCCATATTAATAAAGTCTCCCTGGGAATTAGAACCAAAATACTCCTTATTAAAATTGTCCTTGGGATTAGTATTTTGGTTTAGAATCAAGGGGAAATTTATTTTGATATACCCTTCCTTTATACAAAGGTAACAAGGGTTAATGCCACCCAAAACTTCAATATTATAGGAATGATTTACCTCTGCAAGATTAACCTCTAAAACTTTAGGAATTTACTCCCCTAGAGATAAGGAAACTAGTGATAATCCTTATAGGATCATAAGTTGTCATTAGTATACAAGAAAATAGTTTTGGTTGGTCATGATCACTGAGCGACAACACTCACCGAGCGACAATATTCACCGAGCGCAGTAGTCACCAAAATGTTTTGAACATCGAGCAGTATATCACCAGTCCACTGAGACATCACCGAGCACCAATACACATAGACATCACCGAGCACTAGTCTACACCAAGAGACAACATTTCACCAGAAAAAGAGGATCTCAACTACATGTCAGCTAAAGCACTTTAGTCTTTAAAATAGCTTTTTGCTTAGCTGGATAACCATTTATTGTGGATCAAGAAAAGCATAAATGATGGATTTAATTAGTTAAATGATTGTATTCATGCAAACTAGGAGATTAAGGTCAAGTTGTAAACCTTTGATCTTAGAGTTTTTCAAGAAAAGCGTGAAACCTAATTAGGTCAAAATCTTGTATATATAGATGTGTTAACCAATCAAGAACATGATGATTGTAGCTGCCAAGGACATCTATAGATCAGACAAATGTTTTCATGTAGAAGGACAGATAAAGAAGAATTCAGTTATCAAGAACTACATACAAGGCTAATGAGCAGAACAAAGGTATTATCCATCACAATAGGTGATATACATTTTGTGAAATTAATGGATCTATAATAAACAATGTAAGATAGCAGTAACCAGGTCATATATTTGTTACTCTCTAACAATTGTAGCAAACAGTAAAATCCTTTCACAAGGTGGACTTAACAGTCTTTATGTAAATCTCTTAACCAAGTGCACACATACATTGTGTTGCTAAAATATCGTAACTAAGTAGACTTAAAAAGTTTGGCATGTTACTCATAACAAGTTAAGATCATCATAAGTGATCACAACTTGTAGTCCTAACATGCACCTTCCATTCTGTAGATAGTGAAGCTTTGTGGGTTTTATCCCCACCATAATTTTTACCTTCTAACAAGGGTTTCCATGTTATCAAATACTTATGTCATGTGTAAATGAGTTTCATGAATGTTTCAATGTTTGTTTACATGCATTTACATTTACTATGATATTGCATGCATGAAGTAGAAAAGCTACAATGGTCGGTTATGCAAGTAACGAGTACTAAAGATTAATTGATAAAAAAATTAAGGGTACTGATTCACCCCTCCCCTCTCAATACACACCCTTCCATAATTCCAACAACTAGTTCCCTAAAAACCAAATGGGGAAGATAAGTTTTAGCTTCATCCACCCTGAGCACACTTCCTGATTGTGCTAACATTTGTAGTGAAAATGCAAACAAAATAGGGGGAACATTCTTTACTGTAAGCGATCTAGGGCATGCCAAAGCAATGACTTAATTTTTAAAGGCCTCGGGCAAACAAGCTAGGGAATGAATTACACACCCACCAATGATCCAATAGTTATTTTTCTCAACAACTTGTATGGTATGTTAACTGAAGAAAATCCCTTGTTGAACCATTCTACATAATGAAATGTGAATGTTTAGCTTTTTTGTCCAAACATTCACAACCCATTCATCAAATAATTTCAATGTAGGGAGTTTAGTGGTATCTACAACCATTGTGAATATAATGAAATTTTTTAACCTATTAATTTCTTTAGAAATTTTACTATTCAGTTTCACATTTAGCAAAGATTGAATTTTCTTTAGGGTTAACAAAGGAACACTTACCCTATCCCAAATCTTCTCCTTCATACTTTCCATTCCCACCATTAGCGTGCACACAAGATTTTTTAGTATATGAAATTCATGATATTTCTCCAAAAAAAATGTCTTATAATGACTTCAAATGATTGTGGTTATCATTTTCCCCTTCCTGCTCATTTGTAGGGTGTTGTCTATGGTGCAACTAGAATGCACCATCATAGTATCTAAATATAATATGCATTAAAAAAGATCACTATAAACTGGTGCATTTTGGGTGCCCTGTAGCCAAGGGTCATTTGCAAGGCCGACAAGGACTCCATAACACCTATCCATAAAAGCTCATGTACCTAGGGGGTACCAAATTACCATAGCATGAATGAACACAAAAATATGGACAAACTCGCCAAGTACAACTGGAAAAACAAATACAAATGAGAGACTAGAAAGGTGGAAAAGTTTAAAATATGCAAAGAGAACACCTACATTGGAAACATCATTTGAGAACCCTTATTCGCTACCAGCTCTTGATCCATGCTCCATGCTCCTCGAATTCCATTCCCAAAGATACAAGGTCAATAAAATAAATTTTTTTATTAGACAAAAAATTAAATATTGCAACACAATTTAGTTGCAAATAAATAATGAAGAAAATATAATAAAATAAAATAATAATAGATAATTCATACATTGTGATTGCTATTAGGATTCAAATGTGTAGTTTTCAATTCAAACTCATCAACCCATGTTTCATGTGTAGTGGTTCACAAAAACCCATCTCTCATGAGAATGAATGGAACATAACACTCGTCACATCTAAGTGATGCTCATAGAGGTGAAACATTGGACCTTCCCGAGAGGTCACCCATCCCAGTACAACTCCAACTCAAGCACACATAATCATGAAGTTTCCTCCTAGATTAAGCCCGCCTAGCTTTCTACCCCATTTGTAAAACCTAAAACAAGTGTCATGCCTTATGAATCATTCATTATGGAGCACCTTTACATTTACATGATAAAAACCTTAACAATGTGCCAAGGAAACATCCACGGGGAAGATATCTATATTCTTATTGCTCAAATAAAATAATTACAACCTTCACAACTGTTACTAATACAATTACTTTGTCTTCAAGACAAAAATGATATATAGAAAATCTTCAAGATAACAATTGCCATTAATTTTAGAAAAAAACTAGATTTTTTCTTTAAAGAAACTATACATGATCTATTTTAAAAAAATCATTTTTCATAAGATGATTTGTTTTATTCTCTAACTGTTGTCATGTTCTAACAACATATACACATTACATCTAGGTGATGCTCATAGAGGTGAAGCATTGGACCTTACTGAGAGGTCACCCATCCTAGTACAAACTCCAACTCAAGCACACTTAATCATGAAGTTTCCTCCAAGAATAACCCTACTTAGCTTGCTACCCCATTTGCAAAACCTTCAACAAGTGTCATGCCTTATGAATCATTCATTATGGAGCCCCTTTTACATTTACACGGTAAAAACCTTGACAATATGCCAAGGAAACATCCTCAAGGAAGGCAACTATATTCTTATTTCTCAAATAAAATAATTACAACCTTCACAAACGCTACTATTAAAATTACTTTGTCTTCTAGACAAAAAAGATATATAGAATATCTTCAAGATAATATTTGCCATTAATTTTAGGGAAAAATAGATTTTTCCTTTAAAGAAACTATAAATTATCTATTTAGAAAAAAAACATTTTTCATAAAATGATTTCTTTTATTTTCTAATTGTTGTCATTTTCTAACAACATGTACATCCATACAAACAATGCATATAAAAAATTCATACTCCTACATAACAATCCACATGAACACCATCGACAAGTAAGATATAACACCAAAATATAAAGTGAGGCTAGCATATACATATCCATATAATCTCAATCAATCACATGATCAATACACCTTGATGGCAATACAAAAATAATATCATCAATAGAATTGTTAAGCATCAAAATCTAAAATGGATCAAAAGGATGAGGTACACATTCTTGGAGCCTTACATTTGCTCAACAAGATCTTCAAGATCAAAATATTTCATGCAACTAGGATAAAGAGTATAATTTAGACTTTCAATCACACAATATTCACCTTAAGTCATAGTCATGTTACAATTCAAGCTTGGATTCCTTCTTAATGAGAAATGAGGAGGATAAAGATAATCACATACAAATTTAAAATAAAAAACTCTAGTAGGCAATAAGAATGCAAGCAAATTTTAGGTTTATTTTTGATAGAAAATTAGAGTTGATTAGTTTTGAAAGTAAAATTGAAAAGTCAAACTCTAGGCGTGCAAGGTTAGATGAGTACAGTAAACAAATGAATTTTTTTTTTAATGATTTTATTTTAACTTATCCAAGTTAATCTATACAATAAGATAATAATGGATGAATTCGACTAGATAAATGAGTCAAGTTAGAAATACTACACAAACACGCTTTACAAAATTAATAAAAAGGATTATAACACTTAAAATGATTTTTTATATAGAGATGTGTTATAATTTGTAGTCAATGATATTCTCATTTACTATAAGATACTATAATCAGGGTAATAAGGATCTGTAGTACCTGCAATAACATCAAAATCTCAACCACAAAGAGATTTGTTAGGCAATTAGTATTCTCAATATCAAGAAAGAAAGCCATGAAAACAAAAAGCATAAATGATCAACAATATGAAATCATTTCAAACAAACAAATATGCAAACTATGTAGTCCTTCATTATTGTTCTCCTTCTCTATGTGAGGTGGGCTCTCAAAAATGAGTGCTTGATGTGCAAACATAAGAATTCAAAGCAATTGTGGTTTAACAAATTAAAGAATTAACTCTTTATTTATAAGGATTTCAGGGGTTCCAATCAAGATTCTATGATTGGAGGGATTGATTGTCTGTGATTGAAGAGTTAAATTCAGAGTGAGTGGGAGTTGAACTCAATTGATTACCTTGTTTACAAATTTGATTGATCTATTACAAAATAGATTGAAGAGTTGACTGAATTGATTGAAGACTTAACTAATGAGGTAGAATATAAGACTGAATAGATTGATTAGTCAGAGAGAGAATTGTGAAGCCAACAGACTTGATTGATTGGTTAGACTAAGGGTTAGTATTAGTTGGAAGTGAGAGAATAATTTACAAATAAATAAATAAAATAATTCATTTACTTGCACATGGGGGAATATAAATAAACAATTAAACTTATTTATTTATTTAGAGGAATAATTAATTTAATTAAATAAATATAATTTATTTAATCATGAGAGGGAAATTGATTTAATGCAATAATAAGAAAGACAAAATATTAATTAAATAATATATTTATTTAATTAAATATAATGACACAAGGAATAATCAAATAACATTAATTATTTAATTACTTTATAAATGAATAATTGATGAAATATTGATTGGACGCTTAATAATTAAGTAATTAATTAAAATCACTTAATTATAAAATTATAGGGAAATGATGATTTTGAATTCAAAATATAGGAGAAAGACACAAATTGATTAAATAATAAAGATTATTTAATAATTGAAGAGGAATGTTAGTAATGTCATTGTGTTAGGGCAATAGGCCATTTTTAAGTGTATACATTTTGCCCCTCTTTGGTATAATACATCTTCGAGCGTTATTTCAAAGAATAATTTATAAAAATCATGCCCCAGTATGCCCCAACAGAAATAAGGTGACAAAGAGGTAAATGATGCCCCCTCGAGAGATTGTTTATTCAAGAAAGCACGAATGAGATTAAATGATGCAAGAAAAGATTAATTATTAAGAAGTGAAGAATATTGGTAGGTTATGATGACTGTGTGGTGGCTATGAGATACAATGAATTATAATATGCTTTTTATGTTATGTCTATGCGATGGATGTATGCATTTCTTATATAATGTGATGTCATGTACTTTATGTTTTTTGTATTTTCATATGCACTTTATATGATGAAACTATGTGATGTAAATACGATGGATTATGCTAAATGAGTTTAACGTTTTATATGTTTTTATATGACAGATGGATGCATTATGATATGTACTATATGTATGATTTATGATGTATGCAAACTAACGTGCTCATGGATGCAGGATGTAGTATTTTTGTTGTATCATGACACTTTATCTTAAGGGTTTTGTTAGGACTGACAAAGAGAATTGTTAGTAGTGATAAGAAACAAGATATAATGAATCCTGGTTGTAACCTTAAATTATTTTAACCAACTTCAAATTTCAACTTATTTGTGCAGTTTCTTTCATCATTGAGTCACTTTTACTATGGAAAAATTGAATACTAGTGTTAGGACCACCAAATGCATGTTATGCATTTGGTCAATTTGTAGGTTTAAGTGTAAATGAAGTCTTTGATTTCAAAATTTGGCTAAGTATAAAATCCCCTTGATTTCTTTTCTTTGGTCTTGTTATAATCCGTCATTGGCTGCCTTAGCTAGTAAAAAGTTACTAAAGAAGGGTCTAATGTCATTAGGTGACCGACCTCTTTGTCCTAGTTCATCGTATGTTTACCGATTCAGGCAATATCCTATGCTACCTCATGTTCCTACATCATAATGTTACAAAGGTCAAGTTTTTCCACAGAATTATGGGGTTATTCTTTCCTAGAGGTATATCATTTTGCCCCGCTGGTCTGCGATATGAAGCTAACTATGTAAAAGAT
This sequence comes from Thuja plicata, assembly GCA_018584345.1. Taxonomy (NCBI): domain Eukaryota; kingdom Viridiplantae; phylum Streptophyta; class Pinopsida; order Cupressales; family Cupressaceae; genus Thuja; species Thuja plicata. The sequence continues at coordinate 2,123,966 of MU223160.1, forward strand.
TGTGGTAGAAGCATGAGTTTGTTGATCAAAAGGAAGTAATAAAGTTACCCCACGTTTCCTTGGGCCAAATGATTATTCAAGTGTAAGTGACATGGAAGTGCGGGGCAAAGAAATATATGCGCTTGTCTAAAGAGGGATGTGTATCCCGGGTTTCCGCTGGGTGGTGTCGATTGGAGTTTTTCTTGGCGTGGAAGAGCGGGAAGAAAAGAAATAGTAATGAAGTGTTATGACCTCATATTTTCATGGCATATGTTAAGGGTTACACATCTTTGTAGCATACACATGAGCTTATTCTTTTCAAAGCATTAAAGGACACCCCAAATTTCAACGAGTATAAGACATAAATGAAATATTTGATGACGAAAGTGCGGGGTTATTTCGAGATAAAATAATGTATGGCAAGTTATGAGCCCCGCGTCCTTGTGAGGTGAAATGAGTTGAATGCAGTAGGTACACGAATGTGCAGTGAGTTGTATGAATGTCATGGTGGAAGACAAATGTAGGCATGTTGTTCGATACTTGCCAAAGTTAGATAATCAACTGCCGATATTCAAAGGAGATCATGACTACTTCTTCAAGGAGAATTGCCATTAATATGTAAAGTTGCAGAGAAGCATGCGAAATAAATTCTAAAGAGTCATTTGTGTATTGTGTTTGAAATTTTACAAGATGCAACACTGAGAGAGGTAATTCTAAGAAATTTCTAAAATTGCAGAGGCATCTCGGTGATCTTTAGCGCAACATTAACCAGTAAGTCTTATGTTCTTCCTCTCTATATTCCATAAAATTGCAAGATTATTTCTGTTTTTGTAAAGGGTGTTTAAATTTCCATTATTTACTAGTATAAGTGCTTAGTTATTTAGGGTTTATATTGTTTTGATACCCAAAATGATGAGAAAGGAAAGCACAAGTAAAAGTTCCTTAGTGAGGGGATGGGGAAAGGGTACGCAACTTGCTAGAGGAAAGAAAAAAAAAACCAACCCCAAGTGATTATAGTAGAAGAAACCATTGAGCCTTCTTAGCCTGTGGAGGCTATGGAACCCACATAAAACCTTCAACCTCCACAATTACTACAACTAAAACAAAAAAAAACCTCAAGGTTGGGAAGAAATTGTTGAAGAGAAGTCACTAGTCAAACAAAAGGTTCAATGAAAGAGAAAGGTTGAATCTACAGAGCCCTCTGTGCCTAAGGAGAAGAAACCTAGGGCACCAAGAAAGAAGAAAGAGAGTGAAACAATTGCTCAGAATCTGAATTTCAAGCATATAATGGTGCCCGAGGAGCCCCCTCAACATACCCATGTCCTAGAGGTGAATGCTGAAGCTCTGTCTGTGGCCCCCACTAAGTTGTCATTTCAAGATGACCTTCTTAATACCATCGCTAGGTCTTCTATGAGAAAAAATGATGGGTATTTGTTTGTAGATATTTGTGTGTAATGTAGAGATGCAAAGATACACAAGAGGGGATGGATTATATTTTCTTACTTTTATAAGAATACAGATGATCCTATTCCTAAGTGCAATCCATGGTAATTGGATATGGTAAAGCTGGTAGTCCCAAAGATCTTCATTGAAGTTGATTTGATCAGGCACCTAGCGTTCATATATGACACTCCATCTAGAATTGTATGCAATACTTCTAATCATGTGTTTTTGGATGTAAGTGCTCAGGAAATTAGAGAATGCTTTGGATTGGCTCAACTTGCAATGGTAGAAATTTTACAAGAGAAATTTGAGTCATAATATGAGAAGAAGAAGGCAACATATAGATTGAGACAACTTACCCTCTTCAGATGTAAAGATTTGAGATTTGAGAAAGTTCATATCCCTCAGTTTGAGAAGGAGCCTTTTGAGATGAAGAAGTTTGAGTACTACTTCAAATTGACCTATTATGCATTGTGCCAGATCCTAGGAGTAGATGTGTCTGATAGGATTCATGTGTGAATGATGTTTATGGTGATGAGAACACATCACAAATATGTGAATGTTGAATATGATTTTTCCTCTTATATTTCCAAAAGGATTCATGAGGGCCTTATTGAGGTTAAAAGAAAGTTTCCAGAGGTAAAGTTCATGTATCTATCTATGCTTTTCCACTTGATGTTGTTTCAACATAAGTTTGAATGGTCAAGAGAATTGGGATTAAGGTTCTTGGATGGTAGAGGAAGAATGACCCCAGTGTAGAGATGGTGTTACCTATGGGATAAGACAAGTCCAGTAGCTAACTCTCCTGTTTTCCATCAATATTTTGTCATGAAAGTTTATGGATGGTTGGGAGTTGTGATGGACAAATTGCCTGACAAGCTTATGGAGGTAATGAGACCCAAGGAATTGAGACTTGATGAAATCGGGAAATTAAATTTTTTCTTCTCTGATTACACACTGATCAAAGTATATTGATGCCAACAAGCCCCTCACCAACTCTCATACCATGTGTCTCCTAAACTTGCTTTTTGTGGAATTCATATGGCAGTTCCTTTGGATGCAAGAGACCTATTCGAAAAAGGAGAGGAAGGGATATTTACTTCCAAAGATCACAAAGTGTTGGGATTTCAGCGTTGGAAATGATGCCTTGCAGGAGGTGCAGATCTTTCTCATTTCTAGGTATGCTTTGAAGTTTGGGAAATAGAGGAGCTATGATCCAAAAGGTTTTATGCATTGGTTAAGGCATGACCACCTCAAGCAGGGACCATATCTGCACAAATTGGATCATAATGAGGATGTCATTAGGAATTGCATAGATTTCACTGCACTCACCCAACGCCAGAAGAAGTGGGTAATCTTAGTAAGGATTGAGGATGAGGTATCCAGGCTTTACCACTTATTACTCGTATGAACATAATCTAGTCAAAAGGATTGAGATGATACTGGATAAATTTGAAGATATTTTTAAAGGAAGAGAAAAGATTGAAATAAAGGATCCTCAAAACATACTTGAAGGCACTGATGTCCCAAGTCAACAGTTGGTTCCCGGTGATACAATTCAGATAGGAGAAGAAGAGCAACAGGTGGCCAATATATTGGTCAAATTTAACATAAATGAAAATGAATTCGATCATCCTTTGACTTCACCTCCAAGAGAGTGGCTTGCCAATGATGATCCCAGTGTCAAATTGGATGAAGAAGATGTTGAAGATGATCCCTTTGGGGAAGAAGAAAAGGATGAAAGAGCTATAGTTGCCCAAATTTTCATGAGTAGTGATAACTTTGTGAATAAGGATGAGTTGAAAGCCTTATGGATAAAGGTTAAAGTCCCATCAAAAGGTGTACCAAAAAATGTAACTCTGGATGACATTGACTTAAGTCATCCAAGTCATGTTGAAGCCAGAAAAATAGTGAAGAAAATTGAGATGTTGTTGATTCCTGGGTGGAACCTAGAGGAGGCTTTCTTGCTATATAAGATTAGAAAATAGTCAGACCCTATGTCTTCTTCAGAATTTGAAAATGATGGGGGGTTTATTGGTTTAGGGTACTATCCAACATTGAAGGCATTAGCTCAGTGGGTTAGGGCTCTCGGTATAGAAAGACCTTAGTTGATAATTGGTGTAGAAGAAAGGGGAGGTGATGGTGCCATTATTAGAACCCATAGAGATAAAAAAAATAGTGGAGGAAACCACCTACATAATGAATGTCGCCATGCTCACCAGGGATTCAACCAAGCTTCAAGAGAGGCAGTTGCAGATGTATATTGAGGAGAGGGTTGTGTATGCACCTTAAATTGGTCAACAAAAGTTAAAGTGGTTAAATCAAATCAAAATAATGGATTAATTAAAAAAGCCATTAATTAATTAAATTCAGGCCAAGAGGGATTAATTAAAGTTGAAAAATTAAATAAAATATGCAATTAATTTAATCAATTAATTATATAGTTCAATTCAATAATCAAATACAACCCATCTAATTCCCCTACATGGCTAATTTAATTAATTGTTTGAATTAATTAATTCCTAAATTATTTCAACAACCACTAAGGGATAAAAATCAATTATCCAATGTAAAAGAGTATTTGGAACACATGGATCACTCCAAGGATTTGCTATCTTAATCATTCATTTAGCCTTTTCTATCCTAACCCTTAATTTTGTCATCTTGTCCCCATATTTGAAACACAACTCAGCCTCTCTCATCTAATCACGATTAAATCACTCTACCCCTACCCTTGGGAAAATCCTATAAATAGGAGGCATTTCATAATAAAAATCACCCTTTTACATTCATTATCAAGTGTATTATCATTATAGGCAAATTGGTTGAGAGCATATGCATAATTGAATTTTGCATTGTAGTGTTATAATGGAGCATTTAGGAGAAGTTTTGAATGGAATTAAGCATATATATGAGCATTTTTAGCATTAAATTAGGCATAAATGAGTACCATTTCATCATTTAGCACTCCCATTCTAAGGATTGTCACTATAGGATTGCTCATTGTAGATGAGAGCATTCATTTAGTCTTCTTAGATAGAGAAACATGAGAAGCTTTTAACAATTTCAAGTTTATGTGATCAATTAACTTACATCTTTATCATTTTATCTTGGATTTGTTGATATATTATCTCATGAAGGTATTTTTGATACTACAAATGACACCCATTGTGGGGCTCAAGCCTCATACTAACATTTTTGAATGATTTCGAGTGAATCTTTGTTACAGATTTTACATTTACAGGTTCAGAGTGACCATAAGAGCACTTCTACATAGAAGTTCAACGCTTTTACATGGTATTTCAGCTCATATGAAACTTCTTTTAGCACTTGTGAAAAGATTTACAATGCCTTTGCAGCTCCTATGTACAAGATTTCAGCGCCTATACATCAAGACTTGTCATTTGCATGTTGATGTCTTTTAGCTCTTCTGCGATAAATTGCAATGCTTTTGCAACTTATTTCATCTCGTGTAAGACTTTACAATGCCTATACATAACTTTTCATCTCCTTTGTAACTTCTTTTAGCACTGATCCTATACATCAAGACTTTTCATTTGCATTTTATTTCAACTCTTCTGCATGAAATTCCAGCTCTTGTGCATGTTATTTCAGCTCCTATGCTTTGTGTTTCAGCTCCTATGCAAATTCTTTTAGCTCCTATGCCTTTCTATTGCTTTGATGCAAATTATAGCTCTTCTAAAAATTCTTTGTGTGCTTCTGAAAAGTGTTTGTGCGCTTCTGCATATTCTTTATGTGCTTCTGCAAAAATGTTGTGCTCTTCTGTATATTTTTTGTACGCTTTTGCAAAAAATTGTAAATCTTTCAGCTAATCTGATAATAGCACTTTTGCATGCTATTTTAGCTATTCTGCAAGTTGTTTTAGCTCATGTGCAAGTTTCTGTAGCACTTATGCAAATTCTTTTAGCTCTCATGCAATATTTTGTAGCGCCTACACATTTTGAGCTTAAATTTTCAAATCTTTGAACTAATTTAGTTAGAAATGATTTGCAGATGAAAAAATACAGGAAAGTGAGGAAGCCTATACTCTGAATTCATTGACAAGAGAAGGAAGCTAAGAGGTTGCAAAGGTATGAGAAAAAGGTCCATAATGCAAATATTTTGGAAAATTTAAATGAAGATGTCAAAGCTTATGATTATTACATGAAAGTTGTAAATGCTTACAAATATAAGTTTCCTTTATTGAATTAGATCTTTTCCCCTTAGGATTTGAAGTGAATTTGCATATTCTTTGAGTCATTTTGAGCAATATTTTGGTTTATTCACTTTGGCTTACATTATGTTGGACTAATGTTTGCAAAGAGGACACTTAGGAGTTGGAACTATCACCTAGGTATGTATGAAAAATAAAATAAATCTAAAAAATGTGCCTAGGTTTACCTAGCTTTGAATAAGGTAAGTCCTAAACCTTTGTTCTCAAAGCATTTTCTTAAATTGTGGCTCTTTCAAAGTTCCAAATCTAGCTTAAGTCAAAAGACTCACTTGTTTGTCAAAAATAATATTAGGCCTATTCTCTCAACTTTTAAGTTGATCAAAATTCCAAACATGTCAGATTTATCAATAGAAAGGAGTCAAGGAATGAACAAACACTAAATCAAAAGCCTCTTTGTTTGTGAATGAAAAGCATTAGGCCTATGCTCTCATCTTTTTAAGATGACCAAAATGCCAAAGTAAATTAGTTCCTTAGATTAAAGGCTTAAAAATGAACAAATCATGTATATTATATTTGGAAGATAAAAGGTAGTAGGGATATGCTCTCACTCTTTTAGGGTGACAAAACTCCCAAACCTATATTTTTCTTCAATTTTACTTTCCAAATTGCAAGTGATTTAGAACCATAGAGGGCATATCTCCCAAGTGTTTTACAAAATTCATGAGAGGGAAGGTCAAAAGTGACATACAAAATTTCTTTAACCACAGTTAATCCAACTCACTCTAAAAAGAAACACTTACGTCCTTAATGGGGTCAAAGACAAAGAGCATTGTAATAGCCATCCTCTAGTAGTCCTAACAGATTGCACAAAACCTCCTTGGCGTTGGTGGGAAGCTCTCATAATTGAGAGGTACAAAGAAATCTCTTTAAACATATTATTGACTAAATCTTAGTTAATTAGTAAGCATGCCTATTCAAACCATGTTAAACCAAACTTTACTATAGGTAGATTCATTGAATTGTTTTCTTGTAAAGACCTTGTTTAAACATTCAAGAATAAACACTTTTTTGTGTAGCTTTTTAAAGGTTAGAAAACATGTTTATTTATGTTTTGTATACTTGATGATACATGTTCTCAGAAGAAAAAATCCATTCAAGATCTTAATTCAAGCAAAAATCCTTAAAAATCAAGAAAATCTCATAAAATTCACCAGATTGGAGCCTCTGCCTAAACTTTCATCTCTTGTGCACTGTGAAATAATGCCTATAAGTTGTCTTTCATCCTTCTGCAAAGAGTTTCAACACTTTTGTGCATTGTTTCAACGCTTTAGCACATTGTTTCAACACTTCTGCAAATACTTTTAGTGCTTCTACAAAGGGTTTCAACATGTTTTCCCATTGTTTCAATGCCTATAAATTGCAACATTAAAATAGTGAGTACTTGTAGATTTTTTCAGTAAAAAATAGTGACATATTTGGATACCCTTTGGGAATTAGGTCCATTTTGTTCAAAATAGATTTGAAATTCATCATCTTTTGGATTGTCAAGCAAACTAAGTCATTTACATTACATTTCAAAACATCAAATCATTGTGTTAAAAAATACTTGTGTGCCCAGGTATCCCATGGAGAGAATGTTTACACCTTTGGGGAGATCTTAGGAATCTTCTTTACAAAAACTTTTTGAGAATAACCTTATTGCATTGCCTAAAGTGACCTAATTTGGATTTGAAATTTTGGGCAACTATTGTGCATACCATCAACATAGTAGACAAAATAATAATGACTACATGGAGTTGAAACATAAAATCTAAAATTTTATTGATGATGACATAATTTAAGTGGAAAATCCTAATGTTTCATCTAGTGAAGAACAAGACACTAATCCCAAGTATGATCAAAATCATGAACCTATGTCTAGCAATGACCCGCATATAGCCTCTACTTCTTCCACCATTCCTCCATCTCATAAATCTTCACAACAAGCCACAATACCTATATCAAACAATGAACCTAATGTTGACCCTATTGACCATATTGAACCTCAAGGTATATCTCCAAAATAAATCCAAGCTAATCCACATCTTGATGCAAGTCCAAAAATCCTATATCCTAAGATATCATGTGTTTCAATGTCCATCATACCCATTCAAAATGATCCTCCATCATCTCTCCAATAATCCCTCATGCGTATCCAAACTCCTACCTTGTCGTTAGAAGTGGCTCCATTTCAAGAAGGTAATTCAAAGTGTAAATAAACACGTTTTAGTAAAGATCAAGATCAAAATTCCAACAATGACCAATCCCCTCCAATATTTGATCAAGATCTGATATCCCTAGAGTTACATGATGATGCCCTTGCACCCTTTGATTTCTTCCAAGATGATATCCTTCCACCTTGAGAACAAAGTGTCCTTCCAAGTCCCATTGAACTTCCACTTCCTAAGCAAGATCATGACCTATTTTCTATCATTTCCAATGATCCTATTGAAAACCAAGAGCAAACTATCCTTTCTACACCATCCAATTATATTTTTACATGTCAAGATCTAAGTATCCCATCATATCCTTGTAACTATCCTACATGTCCACCCAAAAAACCCATCATTCCTCCTAATCCCCCTCATTATAACAAATCTCCTCAAACTTCAATTGATCTTATCAAAGTTATTGATACGAAGATAAATCTTAAAGATGATGACCTTGGCAATATAGCTCACTCTAAAGATGTTGATACCCCTTTCACACCTTACATCCCTCCATTTAATCATAAGAATCTACCTTCACCATCCTCCAAATCCATTCTTGGTCCAAATATCCAAAAGCTAAAGTCTTCAGGGGCAACATCCTATCATTCAATAAAATTGATCAAATCATCAATGGGGTATAAAAATTAGTTTAAATCAAAATCACGGAATCACATCGAGGTTTTGTCATCAAGAGATCAATATTACATTATCAAGTTCATCAAATTGACACAAGCCATCGATAAATCAGATAATCATATATTCTTTGAAACTACGTGCTTTACACATTGCTTCAAAGAGGGGCATTTGATACACCCTAAATTGGTCAACAAAAGTTAAAGTGGTTAAATCAAGTCAAAATCATGGATTATTTAACAAAGTCAATAATTAATTAAATTCAAGCCAAGAGGTATTAATTAAAGTTTTAAAAAAAAACAAAAAAACTATGTAAGTTATTTAATCAATTAATTATATAGCTCAACTCAATAATCAAATACAACCCATCTAATTCCCCTACACGACTAATTTAATTAATTATTTGAATTAATTAATTCCTAAATTCTTTCAACAACCACTAAGGGACAAAAATTAATTAGCCAATGAGAAAAGAGTATTTGGAGCACATGGATCACTCCAAGACTTTGTTATCTTAGCCATTCATTTAGCCTTTTCTATCCTAACCCTTAATTTTTTCATCTTGTCCCCATACTTAAAAAATAACCCAACCTCTCTCTTCTAATCATGGTTAAATCACTCTACCCCCTACCCTTGGGAAAATCCTAAAAATAGGAGGCATTTCATAATGCAAATCACCCTTTTACATTCATTATCAAGTGCATTATCACTATAGGCAAATTGGTTGAGAGCATATGCTTAATTGAATTTTGCATTGTAGTGTTATAATGGAGCATTTAGGAAAAGTTTTGAATGGAATTGAGCATATAGATGAGCATTATTAGTATTCAATCAGGCATAATTGAGCATTGTTTCATCATTTAGCACTCTCATTATAAGGATTGTCACTTTAGGATTGCTCATTGTAGTTGAGAGCATTCATTTAGTCTTCTTAGATAGAGAAACATGAGAAGCTTTTAACAATTTCAAGTTTATTTGATCAATTAGCTTAAATCTTTATCATTTTAGCTTGAATTTGTTGATATAATGTCTCATGAAGATATTTTTGATACTACATGTTGAAATGCATGGCAATTCCACAAAGGTCTTGGTCCGTAATGCTCAGTTGATTGTAACATTGGAAAGGCTATAGTCTGGTGCTATTAGGAATGCAATAGCACAAGGAGAGCCACCCTCCCTTAATGAGGAGATAGATAATATAAAGTCAAAATTATAGGAAGCTACTACGAGGATGGAGGAGAAAGAAGTAGAGTTGGCACAAGCAAGGCTTGTGTCCAAGGATAAAGTCAAGACAATGGTTAGGAAAACCCTTTCCCATTTGATAAAGGGTATTATTAGTAAGATTCTTTATATTTATTTATGTTTTACAACTATTATGAAAGTTTTGATAAATGTGAAGAGTCCTTGAGGGACCGTGGGGAGATAAGTCAAGCTATGAAGCTAGTACAAAGGGATATTGGTGGTCTCAAGACTGTTGTTAGGTTCACACTAATTATTCCTCAACAAATCAGGGACTTGTGTAAGAAGTATGACATGTTGGTATCTAAAGTTCAATATCTAGAAGAAAAAATATGGATAATGGGGTAGAAAATTTAAGTATTCAAGGACTTAAAGCATTGGACAAACCGCTCTATTCTAAATAAAGAGTTTGTACTAAAAGATTTGGATGAATGGTCAAAAGAGTATGATTTCATTATTGAGGTGGTCATTAAAATGGGAAATGGTGATGTTCTTGTAGTGCATAATAATGTGATAAAAAGAAAAAGTATTAAGTAACTAAAACCTATTCTAACATTCCTATGCACACCTGAACAATATGGAAGCAAACATGCATACTATTGAATGGAAATGAAGTAAGAAAACAATATTAAACTATTTCAACAATATGAAAAACTCCAAAGAAGATGAAGAGAGTGTGGACGATTGTTGTTGATGTTTCGAATGTGGTTTCTTACAATCTTGTAGCATAAAAATGTGTTGAAGATGGTTGTTTAATGAGGAGAAAAGCTCTTAATTTATAGATTTTTGAGGAAAATGGACGGTTGAGATTCAAATTTGGATGAAGAGATAAGATTCTTCAAGATCAATGATGTGGCAATGAGGTGGAGGCCAAGTGGATTAGGGTTTTGACAATTCAAAGGGGGAAATATGCTCACACATGTGTGAGAAACCTTTAAAAGTGATGGTTCAATGCCAAGGTGTAAGATGGTGAGAAGACCAAAGTTGCTCACACATGTGTGAGCAACTTGAGAAAGTGATGGCTCAAGGTTGAGTTTACATGTGAATGGGGACATAGATGTAAGGGCGTGTAAGGCTTTGTAAGAGGGTGTGTAAGAGTCACTTGTGACTTGGGTTTGATAATCCCATGATTAGGATTGTGCAAATGATTAGGGAGTGATTAGGTGATAGATTAGGATTAATTAGTGGAAAGTGGGTTAGAAAGATGGGTTAGGTTATGGAAGTGAGTTTAGGTGAAGGTTAAATTTAGGAGCCATGTGCTCAAATATAATTAAATATAATATTTAATTCAAAGTGGGATAAAAGGGAAATAAGCTAGGTTAGTTTAATTAATCTAGGAATTAATTAAACTTTAGGGAAATGGGAGCTCTAATTAAATAAATGTGAATTTACTTAATTAAATTTGGGATAAGGCTAATGTAATTAAATAGATGTAGATTTATTTAATTAGGGATAAAGGTTAAGACAAAGGATTAAATAAATAACAAATATTCATTTAATCGGCTAGGATAAGGGTAATGGACAAATTTCGGTGTCTACATTTTTCCCCTTTTTGATGTAGCATAGTGAAATGATTTTGTATCAAATAAGATTAAAACATAGTGGATAAAAGGGATAATACTAGTATCATGATGCCCCAGTCAGTAGAGGATGAGAAAGGATGACGAGGAAGGAGTGATATACCCCCTTGAGAGGACAGGTGGGTTCGGAGAACACAAGTGTCCTATCTAAATGGATATGAATGTGGAAGGAAGGGTAAAAAGGATAGTGATGATGAAGGAAGAATAGAGGAAAGTCATGCTGCAGTGGTGTGAGCAACCTAAGTTTAATATTTTACTTGACACTATGCATCAAGGTACGAGGAACCAAGATGACAATGTGTCAAGTACGTGATAAAAAGGATCAAATACAACCATATGCCTTATGCCACCATGATATGGAAGACTATGACACCTTGTGATAATAGGATTCAAAGACCATGATAAATGAAAAAAAATGCTAACACATACAAGCAATAAGCAAGCATACAGATAAACCAAAAGCAAACCAAAATTTTGCCCCTAGTCAAGCTAAAAACCGATTGATTGTTTGATTGATTGATGATGATTGATTGAGGATGAAAAAGTTAATGATAAGAACAATTCACATCCAAAATATTGGGAAGGATACATCCCATGATGATGATTTGATGAAAAGTGGGCAATGGATTGTCAGCTGATTCGGATCAAATCGATGATTTGATTAAGGATTCATGTGCTAGATTACAAGATTGGATTGATTGGATTAGTATTGATTGCACTTGATTGACCGTTTGGGATTTTTGGAAGAATAGATTGGAAGGAAGAGAAACAATTGACTAAGAGGGGAGGAAGATAGGAGGAATTAGATAGAGTGGAATTAGAAGATAAGATGATTAGAGGATAAGATGGATTGAATGGAAGAGGAAGGGATTAGATTGGAAGAGGAATGAATTAGATAGAATTGAATTAGAAGATGGATGAAGGATAAAATGGATTGGGAGGAATAAATGGACTGAATTGGATAAGATGGGAGGAAGATAAAAAGGAATTGGATATGATAGGATTGGAAAATAATATGGGTTAAATAGGATGGAAGGAAGAAGAAATAGATCAGATTGGATAAGAAGGAAGATAACAGGAAGTGGAGAACATGATAGAATTGGAAGATAATATATATTGGATTAGAAGATAGAATTGGAGGATAATATAGATTGGAGGTTAGCAGGAAGAATAAATAGATAGGATAAGATGAAAATAAGAGGAATTAGATATAATTGAATACGAAGATGAATGGATTGGATTAGAAGATAAATAAAGTGGATAGAAGGGAATATGAATGAATTAGATTGGAAGATAAATAGAGTGGATAAAAGGGAATATGAATGGATTAGATTGGAAGAGAAATAGAGTGAATAGAAGGGAATATAAATGGATTGGATTGGAAGATAAATAGAGTGGATATAAGGGAATATGAATATATTGGATTAGAAGATAAATGAATCAGATAGAATTGAATTGTAATATGGATGAAGGATAAAATGGACTGGGACCAATGACAAGGGAGAAACAAGGAATGGTGGAGATGGAGAGCTGGCCTTGGATGGGAGATAGATGGAGGGAAAAGATGGATAGGTAATATTGAATGAATGAATATGGAATGTGGGATTAAAGGATGGAGATTCAAGAACTATGTGGTAAAGGAGTGAAATACCCCACACTAGTAGTAGGAAAATGAAGGATGAGAATATGGAGGATAAAGGATACATGAAATTGAAGGATGGTGTGTAAGAGATGTGAGTGGAGGAATAAAGGATGGTGAATAAGTGGATTAGGATCCAAATAATATGTTGTGAAGGATGCACCCATGAGATGATGAAGGATGGAGAGATTATGGATAAAGTAAGTGAGATGGATGGATAGTGTGTAAAGAATATGAATGAAGGGGATAAGGATGATATGGTCAAAAGCATGCATGGATATTGGAGTGCCTCTAGGTATGAAAGGGATATGACACATAGGGTATGAATAGGAAAGAGGGGAATGATATGGAGGATATTGATGGAATAGGAAATATAGAAAGGAGGAAATGCATAATCAAGATCAAGGACATGGGAAAAGAGGATAGGCTTGTATTGGATTATGGAAGGGGGATGGAGGAAATGTATAGGACAAGGATTATGAGATGAAGGACATGAACAGGATAACAAGATAATATATAGGAAAAGTAGATGGAGTTATGTGGGATAATGGATAGTGAATAAGAAATGTGGAAGATATGGATGGAGGGAATGTATGGGATAGTCAAGATCAAAGATGGGAAAATATAGGATAATAGCTGGTGGATAGGGGATGTGGAAGATGTGTATGGTAGCATAGTATGGATATATATTTCCCCCAAGTGTAGAGTGTAAGGGGAGGAAGGTAAGTGAATGGATGTATAAGTGGATTTAGAAGACAATGAATATGGGATAAGGAGATGGGGGGAAGGACTCAAACATCTAGTTTCATGGACGGTATCCCTTGATATTCCTATTTTTGTTTTTATAATATATCAAGGCATTTTATATATATGCTCATAGATGTTGGTAGAATAGTTGGAGGGGAGATGAAATGGATGGGGGGATGGAGGGGGGATAAGGATTTATGCGTAGGGTTGAATTAATGGGATAAGAGGATGGGAGGTTGGAAGACTTGTGAATAAATGGATGAAGGAGTTGGAAAGCTCATCATTGGCACACACCTTGAAGGGTGGTGGACTAGTGGAGGAGGAAATTTTGAAGGATATGGAGGAGAAGGTGTGAATTTTGGGATGTAGGGACCCAAAATAAATGGAGATGATAGACTTAGGATAATGGATTTTGGGACATAAGTACCCAAAATAGATTTTGGAAGATGGGGGAATTTTAGATGAAGGATAAAATGGGTTTATGAATGGAAGAAGTTTTTGGATTAGCAAGGTTGGATGCCAATTTTGATTGTCCTTTGAGTTGAATTTCTTCAATCAGTATCTTGTGAATCCACATGATTTTTTGAATTTTTCTTTTGGGCCTTTGTGGCCTTTTGATTTTTTCTTGCTTTTTGGATCATATTTTTCTTTTATTGAACATGTCTTTTAGATGGGACGTGTTGATCCTTGGATTTTTTGTAGATTTTTGGCTTTTATACATTTTAGCTTCGGCATCCAAATTGCTTCCACTAGAAATTGTATGGGTGCATGAGGGTAGATAGTTTGGAGAGTTAATGGAGGGAAATAATGGAGGGTGAATGTTGGAAGGACTAAAATGATGTGTGCCTTTGTTGATATTGCTTGATGATTTGGGGTGATGGAATGGTGTACTTCGATATGATGGATGAATACATGTAAGGACCCAAAATGGATGGAAGGGATGGAGGATTTATTTTTGGATATAAGGACCCAAAATGGATGTGGATGATGCAGGAATGAAGTTTTGGATATAAGGGCCCAAAATATATTTGGAGGAGGAAGGAATGGAGTTTTGGACATAAGGGCCCAAAATAGATGTGGAGGATGGGGGATGTGAACATTTGAGTTTAGATGGAGGGATTTTTGGATTTAGAAGGGGTGGAAGGTTTACCGACATCTGGAGATATTATTTTTCCAAGGGGATACTTATTATTTTGAACATAATATGTGAGTCCATGTGAATGGGGAGGAGAGGTGGAAGGAATTATATGCTCTTGAAGGAATCCATGTTGGATAGAGATTGAAGAACCAAGCTTAGATGTATAAGGTTCATGCATTGATTGGATAGGTGTGATGGGATTTTGTGGAGGATTAGGATCATGAGGGGGATTAGAAGGGATAGTAATATCTTGAGATGGATTGGGATCATGGCATGGATTTGAATGAGTACTTTGATCTTGACTTGAAGGGGGGTTAATGAATTGGATACATGGAATATCTTCATGAAGTGGAGGGTACGTGGAGGTTAAGTCTTGACTTGGAAGGGGGTTATTAAATGGGATACAAGGAATATCTTCATGAAGTGGAGGATACATTGAATTTGACTCCTGACATGGAAGGGGATTATTAGATGGGGTGGAGGGGATCTCTTGATATTGATTAGGAATAGTATAATGAGGGGGGTTAAGGAGGATAAATGGATCTTGATATGGAAGGTTGGGATATTTATATGGAAATATGTCATAAAATGGAGAGGTGTCATAAGATGGAGAAATGTTTAGATCTAGAGGAGAAGATGAATCCATATTATCATGCTTTGGAACAAGGTCTTGACATGTGGCAAATTGTGAGGGTAATGTGATGGAAGAGATGTAAGCTCCAATTTGGGTGGATGGAGGGATGAATGGCTCATGAGACTTAGGATATTTAGATGTTTCTGGATTTGGAGGGGACAGTGGTGGGTTCATGTCTTGGGATGATTAGAAAACTTGATTTGGGATTGGGCATTTATACTTCTCTGCTAGTCCTTGGATACAATCAATGGAAAAGTTATTATGGGATGAGGATGTTGTAGGATTTTGAGGATAAGGATTATGGTTTTGGAAATTAATCTCAAAATGCGGGGGATTAGCTGGATGATTGGGATTAAATGGGAGATGGGAATTATGAATTTGGACAAATGGGGAAGGAGATATCTCTTCAAAGGATTTTTTTTAAAATTTTGACCCTTATTTTGTAGGCTAAGGAAAATGTTTTGGAATTCTTGAATCTCTTGGGAAAGGTGGCTATGGAGGGAATCATGTGTTGGTGAGGGACAATGAGATGGGTTTTCCTTGTCAAAGGTAGAGGAAGGATAAGAAATGGTATATGAATTAGGATTGGATATGATGTGTTGAGGATTGATCTAGTAGGTGGGTTCAATTGGAGGTATGGTTTGAGGATTAGGGTTTGGCACTTTAAAGTCCTCAACCATTTTGTGAAACCAATCCATATTCATGATGTTTGGATGAGGTGTTTTGGAGTTGAATTAGAAGATAATGTGGATGAAGATTTATATTAAGAGTGGATGAAGTGAAATATTTAAGGATGGATGAAATATGAACTTAGGACTTAGGAGAAATTTTGGACTTTATTTGATTTAAGAGGATAAGGCCTCAAAGATATTGATTTGATTGGTTTGGTTTGATTTGATTTTTTGGATATGAGGGTAGGGCCTCAAGGTTGGATTTGATTGATTTTGATTATGGATTTAAAGGTTTGAGACAAACCTAGGTGAAATAAGACCCTACGTTGGTACAAACAAAGGATTGATTTTGATGATGATATCTTATTCTACTTGGAGATAGACTGATGATCCCAAGTAAAATAGGATATAACTAAGAGAATTACCTACTTGATACAGACTGATGTTATCAAATAAATATAATTCAAACATATTTTTGCTAATGATGAGGGTCTATGCAACACTTTTCAATAAATCTTTCAACCTAAGATTTGAGATGAAAATATGGATGAAGGTGTGAAAGATGAAGTTTGATTTGATATGGGTTGATCTTGACTATGGTTGGATGTGGGTCAATAAAGATAACTAGGATTAAAGTACAAGGATTATGATGGTGCTCCTAAGCCAAAAGTAGAAGATTTTATGAAAATTGGAATTATAAGGTGATGTGGATGAAGAATTGAATGAAGTACAGATGAAATTTAGAAGATAAATGAGGTATTTTTGAAGACAAGGGAATAATAAAGGGATGATTTGTTTTGGATGAAGATGAATATGAATTGGATTAGGATTGTATAAAATGATATGAGGCTAACAAGTGGATTGGATTAGAAGAATGATGATATGATTAGGCTGGATAGAAGATGAATGATTAGATTGGATTAAGAAAGAGGATGTTGATGTGGATTAGAAGGATGATTAGAATGGGGATTAGGAACTTGACTGGAGGATTAAGAATATGATGAAATGATTTGGATGATTAGGATAATATGAAATGATTAGTATATTTAGGAAGAATGTGAATGATTATAATAATGAAGATGAATATGAATGTCTTAGATGAAGTGATTAGGATGAAGGGAATGATTAGGATGATGAAGGAAGATATTTAGGATGATGAAGGATGATTATTAATATTATTAAGAATGATTAAGAAGAATATTATGACAAGGATATGGTGATTATGATGATTAAGATAGGATGAAAAAGTTGAAAGATTGATTAGGATGTAGTTGTTGATTAAGGATGATTAGAAGAATATGGATGATTGAATTTTATTAGGGAGATGATGACTATGATGGATAATTGAAATGATTAAGAAGGTTTATTAGGATGAATGGGATGATTAAAATATGAAGAGGAAGGATGATTAGGACATGAAGGAATGATTAAGGATGTATAATAATGATTTGGATGATTGAATTAGATTAGGGAGGAGATTATAAATGTTTTATATGATTAGGAGATGGTGATTAGAAATATTAAGGATGATTGAGATTATAAGAATGATTTGGATGATTAAGAAGGTGATTAGGATAAGAAGTATGAGGATGATGAAGAAGTTAATAGATAGAAGAAGTGACGTGGAGATGATTTGGAGAGTTGACTAGAATTAAACAAGAATGTTTTTGTCTTGTTTTTGCAATGTTTTAATTTTTTTGAGTTTTTTTATTTTTATTTTTATGTTTTATGATGTTTTTGAGTTTTCAAACTTTAAGATTTTTTTGGATTTTTGAAATTTTATGATGTTTTTTTGGATTTTTGAAGTTTTAAACATGCAAAATATACAATGAAACTATGTACAAATAAAATTTATAAGGCTTAATTTGGATGGTGTGCCCCCTTTTGGATGCAAATGGGGAAGGTTTTAAACAATCAAGCACATAAAAAACACCAACATCCCTATTGAGGTTTCAACTAGGATTTACAATCTCAACTAAGGGAATGCACTTGATATACACAAGGTAGGTAAGGCACAAATCTGTAGATGAAAGAGAATAATTCCACATAGTTGGGAGGAGATGACAACCCACATCTCCACCTTCACTTCCCAAATGTATAAATTTATTTGGGGCTTAGCCAAGAGTGACAAGATTCTACTTCCAAGAGAGGTGTCTTTGGATTCACCTCCTGATATTTATACTCCATCGGAACATGGGAGTTGAGGTCATCCCTTGAGGTGATAAAATCCCCAAGAAGGCCTCCTAAAAAGAAAACAAGACCATGTATTTCTTGTGCACTCAAGGTCACCCAAAGGCGTGAGAGGATAAAATACGTATGTGGCCTTGGGGTTTATCAAACACTTGTTCTTTTTAGCTTCCAAATCCAAATGTGAAAGGTAAATTTTAAGCCCAATTTTCAAATGTGTAAAAAAACTTCAAACAGATTGTATAAGGCTAAAAATAATTGCAAAATTAGATTCCTTACATTTTCTTAATAACTTTTGAAAAAAAAAGACTGAAAAATGACTTCGTACGCAAAAGTTATGAGTGTTTTAAGTTGCAAAATAAAGAGTGACTTTGAATGAGTGCACATAATTTTATATTAGGAATCTAATAAAGTGGTTTACAAATATGTAAAGAAGCTAGAACCAGCTTTCCAACTCTTCCAAAATCTTCCAAAACAAAGCTCGTATGCAAAAGTTATTAAGGTTTTTGTGAAAGTGTCTTTCTTTGATGAACTATAACTGATTAAATGTTTGAAGATGTTAAGTTGATGATCACCAAGCTGCAGAAAGTTAATGCAAGACATTAAATCAGTTAATGTATTGTATTTTCATTGATGTCAACTTGATATAATTGATGAACTCTAATTGATTGAATGTTTGAATATGTTAAGTTGATGCTCACCAAGCTGCAGAAAGTTAATGCAAGACATTAAATCAGTTAAAATATTGTATTGTCATTGATGTCAACTTGATATAATCTTATTGGTTATATACAAAGTGTCAAAGAATTCAGAGAATTAGAAAGATTAAGGTTATGCTTTCAGTAATGCATAAAAGGTCAGTATTCACTAAGTGACTACAAACACCGACGGGCAGTGCACCTTGATGGACAAAGAAACCCGAAAGGAAAGTCATAGTGATGCCCGAGCAAGAAACCTGAGAAAGCATTATCGATGAGAAAAATCACAAGGATTACTAAAGAGAAGAATCACAAGCATTACCAATGAGAAAAACTTCACAGTGGTACCCAACTGATAGACAACCCCGACGGAGATGCCCGAGGAGAACTGAAGTGTTGACCAAAGCTAACAAAGAGTTAAACAATGAAAAAAACTAAAGTTAAGAAATGACAAAAGACTCAGTTGGCAAGAGCTAAAAAAGGACTTAACTGGTTGTTAACATTGTTTTCATGGACAAGTTAAAGCCATAGATAAGAGAAAGATTTAAAGTTGTTTTATTCTAGTTGTCAAAGAGAAATCTACAAGATAAAACTGAAGTAAAGCTTTAAAGAAAGATTGGCTATAATTGCGGATAACGCCAAGAACAAGAAAGTTAAGAACTGAGAAATGGTGAAATCATGTCTATAAAGAGATACGATAATTCATTATGAAGAAGGCCTGAATAGAGAAGAAGGATGCTGGAGAGAAACTAATGAAGAGAGAAGTCTTCAATCAGACCTGATCAATCAAGCTGAAGAACAGAGCTAATTCTGCAGACACCAAGAGATAGAGAAGCACAACAACACTGAGTAGAAAGAAGTGGAGCAAAGTTATTGAAAATATACATTAATTAGAAAGGTATTATGAGCTTACAATAGATCTAAAAATCTTCAAAGTATAGTTGTATATGTGAACAGATCATTTACTATTTCAATTTAACCATTGGATCATAAAGTCTCTTAACCGAGCAGGACATAAAAATCCTTTCTATATTGAGATAAAGGAGTATCAAAAGGTTTGGTCATGAAGATAGCATGAGATGCCAGATACCATTTGACAAACTATACTGTGTTTGGTCATAAAAGGTAGCATAGAGATGCCCGATATCAAGTGACAAACTATTCTATTTAAATCCTCTAACAAGGTCACACCTAACAGTGTGTTTGTAACCTTTAACAGGGTTGGCTCTTCACCGAGCTCACTTCAGAAGAGTGAAAATTTTGGGTTACCGGTCCTAAGTGGGCTTTCCCTTAACAGGGTTTCCACATTAAAAATCCATGTGTCAATGTGTTTATGACTCACTACTTTAGTGTTTTGCATTACACATAACTAATCTGGATTTATCGACATACACTAAGTTATTTACTATATTTTGGTAGATAAAAGACTACTAATCGGTAAATAGTAAGAATAAAGTTTAATAGTAAACTCAAAGTAGTAGTTATTTGTTGAGATTATTTCAAGGCATTCATCTTGTAGGACTGAAGATAACTAGAGGCTTATAATTGTGGTAATAAGTTTTTGGGTTAATTTAATGGAATATTTTTGAGGCCACTGATTCACCCCCCTCTTAGTTATTCTAACAATTGGTATCATAGCTTGTGTGCTTAGAAGGAAGGTTTCAAGACCTAAGCAAAAGAGCACAAGATGAGAAAATGAGATGTGCCCAAGTTGAACAAGGACAACTTTGCATCATGGCAAAGTAGGATAAGAATCCACCCACCAGGTATTGGAAATGATGTTACTCAACACTTGGATATGAAATATGTGTTGCCTACAGAACTTCACACACTTGAGCAATTAAGAGAAAATCATGAACATAATTCTATGATGATAGAAATTTCTTCCTCTCTCCCTGATGTTGAATTTAAAGATGTCAAAACTGGCACCTTTGCAAAGAAAATGTGGGATAAATTAAAGCTGGTGCATGGAGGAGATGCTAATGTACTAAGAGCTAAGGCAAAAACCCTAAGAGGTAAATTTGATGACCTAAGAATGAGAGAAGGAGAAAATATCACTCAGTATAGCTATAGAATAAAAGAGGTAGTCAATTCTATCTGAGGATTTGGAGGCATACTTGAAGAAGAAATAGTGGTAAGTAAAATCCTAAGAACCTTACTGCTTGTATACGCTATTAGAGTGTATGCTATACAATAAATGAGAGCATTAGTAAACAATAATGTCACTCTAGATAGTTTGGTTGGTAGACTAATTTCATTTGAGATGAATAACTTTGATAACTATGTCTTACCATCTATTGAGTCTGCATTCAAATCTTCTTTGAAAATAAGTAAGTCAAGCCATAAACACACTATTAGAAATGATAGTGAAAGTGATAGTGATGACCAATATCTTGATGAGATTGA
This sequence comes from Thuja plicata, assembly GCA_018584345.1. Taxonomy (NCBI): domain Eukaryota; kingdom Viridiplantae; phylum Streptophyta; class Pinopsida; order Cupressales; family Cupressaceae; genus Thuja; species Thuja plicata. Next base: position 2,145,383 of record MU223160.1, read on the forward strand.
AGCACTAATGGCTAGAAGATTGCAGAGAGGCAAAGGTAGATACAAAGGTAAATTACCACTTGTATGTTTTAATTGTAA
>MU223160.1:2145510-2158516 GCA_018584345.1 Thuja plicata
GTAAATTACCACTTGTATGTTTTAATTGTAAAGAGATTGGACACTTTGCTGCTAGATGTCCTAACAGAAGAAAAGATGATAGAAGTAATGACAGATCATTTGAAAAGAAGTTTGATAGAAGTGACAATAGAGATTACCAAAGCAACCAAAAATCTGATAGAAGAGATACCTGAGACTACAAGGACAAAGGGAAGAAATCTTGTTACCTAGCTGAAAACAGAGATGGAGATACTGACACCGAATCCGATGAAGACATTGAGATGGTATTTGTAGCCATGAAGGATGATTTAGACGAAGAGGAAAGGTATGTAGAGACTGCACTCATATCTAAGGTTAGTAAGAATGATGTCTGTATTATAGATAGTGACTGCAGTCACCACATGACTAGTGATAAACAAAATTTTGAAACTTTTGAGTACTATAATGGTGGATCAGTAAGAATGGGTAATGACACACCTTGTCCAGTTGAAGGTAAAGGAACTATAATACTGAATAAACTGATCAAATGTGAAAATGCATACTGGGTAAAAGGACTTAATTATAATCTATTGAGTGTTTCATAGATGAATAATACAGGTCATCAAGTAGCATTTGAAAATAAGAAGCCAAAGATCTTCAATGAATCAGGAAGGTTGATCGAAACTGGTGAACATACAAAAGGTAACCTATTCTATCTTGATGATATAAATATTAATTATTTAATGGATAGAAATGAAGACATATAGTTATGGTATAAGAGATTATGTCATGTGAATTTTGACAACATGATTAAGATAATCAATAAAAAGAAAGTAAGAGGCTTACCAAGCATGTCAAAGCTCGAGCATATCATGTGTAAGAACTGTCAAAAAGGTAAGATGAAAAAGTCTAGTTTCAAGAGCAAAGCCCATACATCTAATGCTATTCTAGAATTAGTCCATACTGATCTATGTGAACCCATGAGAAAAAAGAGTTACTATGGTGATAGATATTTCATTCTCTTTGTTGATGATTATTCTAGAATGATGACAGTTATGTTTTTATAAGAAAAATCAGAAGCATTCAAGATGTTTAAATGGTATAAAACTATGGTAGAAAAACAAAGTGGTAAGGAATTGAAATTCTTAAGATAAGATAGAGGAGGATAATTTTTTTCTGATGAATTCACTAACTATTGCAATGAGCATGGAATTAAAAGATAGGTTTCTGCACAAAGAAAACAAAAAAATGGGATTGCTGAAAGGAGAAAAAGATCCATTGTTAATTGTGCAAGAACATTGATGATAGAGAAAAGCATCACTCAAATATTCTGGAGGGAAGCTGTTAGTATTGTTGTCTACACATTAAAGAAAGTATAATTGAAGAAAGACACCAATAATACACCCAATGAACCTTGGTATGGTTACACACCCAATGTAAGTTACTTCAGAATCTTTGGTAGTCAATGTTATATTTTCAAAGATGATAGAAATGGAAAGCTTGACTCCAAAAGTGATGAAGGTATCTTTCTAGGGTATTCCACCAAGAGCAAGGCTTATAAATGTCTTAACAAGTCCTCTAAAAGATCATTGAAAGTGAAAATAACAGAATAGATGAATATGCAGAGAAAAATGATGAGGAAAGAATAAAATAACCATAAGACTACAACAGGTTTGCTTACACTAAGGAACCTGATACTCTACTCGAGCAACAGTGTATCGCTCCCGAGCAACAGAACATTGCACTCGAGCATCAGGCTGCAAATACCAAAAATTAGGAAAATAGTGTTCTAAGCGATCGAGATCAGAATGAAGGTCAAGATGATGATCAGAATGATACACAAAGAGTTGGACTAAAAATTTCCAAGTATGTCATAAGACATCATCCAAAGAATCAAATTATAGGAGACAAGAAAGCTGGAATGAGAACAAGAAGTAAGTCACTGAACACTAGATGTTTAATTTGTGATTTTGAGCCAAAATATGTTAATAATACACTTGAAAATGAGGAATGGGTCAGTGCTATGAATGAAGAAATAGAAAAGATTGAGAAGAATAGAACATGGACATTAGTACTGAGACCAGATGAAAAGAATGTCATCGGTACGAAATGGATATTCAGAAACAAGCTGAATGAGAATCGAGAAGTCACAAGAAACAAATCAAGATTAGTATGCAAGGGGTATGCACAATAAGAAGGTATTGACTATGGTGAAACCTTTGCACCCGTTGCTAGACTAGAAGGAGTAAGAATTTTACTTGCTTATTTTGCATTCAAAGGATTCAAGGTATAATAGATGGATGTCAAATCTGCATTCCTAAATGAAATACTAGAATAAGAGGTATACATTGAACAACCAGAAGGGTTTGTTGATCTAGACAAGAGAAACATGGTTTGTAGACTACACAAAGCCTTGTATGGATTGAAACAAGCACCTAGATCCTGGTATGAAACATTTCACTCCTATCTCATAAGCATTAAATTTGTAAGAACAAGAGAAAATAATAATTTGTACTTAAAAGAAGATACTAATGGTAATATTCTGATTGCTGAAATATTTTTTGATGATATCAGATTTGGGGGTAATGATATATTATGTAAATCCTTTGCTAATGAAATGAGAAAAGAGTTTGAGATGTCGATGTTTGGGGAGATCAAATTATTTCTTTGTCTACAGATTCTTCAACAAGATGCAGGCATATATATCACACAATCTAAATACATCAAGGAAGTGTTGAAGATATTCAAGATGGAAGATTCCAAGCCAGTTGGAACACCCATGGCAACCGGATGTAAGCTGACAAAAGAAGACAAATCAAATGAGGTAAATCAGACCTTGTATAGATAAATGATTGGTAAACTAATGTATGTTGTTCATACTAGACTAGATATAACACATGCAGTTGGAATAGTTGCAAGATTCTCTGCTAATCCCAAAGAATCACACATGACTTCTGTGAAGAGAATTCTAAGATATCTAAAGAACACTAAGGATTATGGCTTATGGTATAAAAGAGAAGGAAAATTTGAGCTTCAAGTCTATACAGATGTTGATTGGGCTGGAAACTTATATGACCGAAAGAGCACAACTGGAGGAGCATTCTTCATGGGTGAAAGACTTGTCACATGGATAAGAAAAAAGCAAGGATGCATCTCACAGTCTATTGCAAAAGCAGAATATGTGGTTGCTACTACAAACTTCTCTAACATTGCATGGATCAAACAATTACTTTAAGGTATGAATATGAAGATTATTGAACCAGTGATTATCTATTGATTTAATACCAGTGCAATAAACATATCAAAGAATCCAGTCATGCATGCTAAGATGAATCATATTGCTATCAAATATCATTACTTAGGAGAACAAGTACAATAAAAAGAGGTGATACTGGAATATGTTCAATCAAAGGAACAATTATCTGATATATTCACAAAGCCATTACCTAAAGATACATTTGAGTACTTGAGAAACAGACTAGGGGTTTGACCCTTGTCTATTGGTCAGTAAGATGACTAGGAGGTTGCATCAACCTACACATAATCAGAAGATCATTCATGTTGATGCAAGCACAAAGATGGACTTCATAGATACATATGTACACAACAAGGTACATATATGCACTGAACACCAGATTCACTGTATTGATGATGGATAGTGAAATTCAAGGAGTATATTATAAAAAGGTGAAATGATATAACTTTGGCATGATCAATGTTTACTTTGGCATTGTTGTCAAAGGGCGAGAAGTTCCTAATTATCCAAAGGGAGAGAATATCTAGAATATCCAAAGGGAGAGATTACATATGAAATATCCATCATGATTATCATAAGGGAGAGATGTAACCTGTAAAAGAGAGAATATAAAAAGGGAGAGAAAGTATCAAAAGAGAGAGATGACTATATTGTTGTGAAAGGAAAAAAAGAGATGATCAAGGAGAGGAACATTCAAAGGGAGAAAAAACATTAGGGGAAGAATCGGAAGCTACTACATCTATCCAGTGAAGGGATTGAAGATTGAAGAAAACACTCTGCAAAAAAAAAATCTAAGCTATATGAGCTTACCAAGAGCCATACATTTGAATTGGTTATAGAACAATAATATTGGTAGATTGATGAGCTAAAACTGATATATTTCATATTGTATTAGTAATAATATTGTATGATAATGTAGTGTGTTTCCATCAATGCCAAAGGGAGAGATTGATAAACTATAACTGATTTAATGTTTGAATATGTTAAGTTGATGATCACCAAGCTACAAAAAGTTAATGTAAGACATTAAATCAGTTAATGTATTGTATTGGCATTGATGCCAACTTGATATACTCTGATTGGTTATATACAAAGTGTAAAAGACTTCAGAGAATTAGAAATATTAAGGTTATGCTTTCAATAATGCATAAAAGATTAGTATTCACTAAGTGACTACAAACACCGATGGGTAGTGCGCCCTTACAGACATAGAAACCCGAAAGGAAAGTCACAGTGATGCTCAAGAAATAAACCCGAGCAAGCATTACCGATGAAAAGAATCACAAGAATTACCACAAGTAGAATCATAAGCATTACCAATGAGAAGAACTTCACAGTGGTTCTCGACGGACAAACAACCCCAATGGAGATGCCCGAGGAGAGCTGAAGTGTTGACCGAAGCTAACAAAGAGTTAAAACACCAAAAATAACTGAAGTTTAGAAACAACAAAAGACTTACCTGGCAAGAGCTAAAGAAGGAGTTAACTGGTTCTTAACATTATTTTCATCGACAAGTTAAAGCCAGAGGTAAGAGAAAGATTTAAAGCTATTTTATTCCAGTTGCCAAAGAGAAATCTACGGGATAAAACTGAAGTAAAGCTTTAAAGAAAGATTGGCTAAAATTGTGGATCACACCAAGAACAAGAAAGTCAAGAATTGAGAAACAGTGAAATCATGTCTATAAATAGACAAGCTAATTCATTAAGAAGAAGGGGTGAATAGATAAGAAGGATGCTGGAGAGAAATTGATGAAGAAAGAATTCTTCAATCAGACCTGATCAATCAAGTTGAAGAACAGAGATAATTCTTTGGACACCGAGCAATAGAGAAGCAAAGCATCACCGAGCAAAAAGAAGTGGAGTAAAGGTATTGAAAAGATACATTGATCAGAAAGGTATTATGAGCTTACAATAGATTTGAAAATCTACAAAGTATAGTTTTATATGTGAACGGATCATTTATTGTTTCAATTTAACCATTGGATCAGAAAGTCTCTTAACCGAGCAGGACTTAAAAATCCTTTCTATATTGAGATACATCCCAAGGAGTATCAAAAGGTTTGGTCATGAAGAGAGAATGAGATGCCAGATACCATTTGACAAACTACACTGGGTTTGGTCATAAAAGGTAGCATAGAGATGCTCGATATCAAGTGACAAACTATTCTATTTAAATCCTCTAACAAGGTAACACCTAACAGTGTGTTTGTAACCTTTAACATGGTTGGCTCTTCACCGAGCTCACTTCAGAAGAGTGAAAATTTTGGGTTATCGGTCCCAAGTGTTTTTTTCCCTTAACAGGGTTTCCACGTTAAAAATCCATGTGTCAATGTGTTTACGAGTCATTACTTTAGTGTTTTGCATTACACATAACTAATCTGGATTGATCGGCATACACTAAGTTATTTACTACATTTTGGTAAATAAAAGACTATTAATTGGTAAACAGTAAGAATACAATTTAACAGTGAACTCCAAGCAGTAGTTATTTGTTGAGATTATTTCAAGGCATTCATCTTGTAGGAATGAAGATAACTTGAGGCTTATAATTGTGGAAATAAGTTTTTGGGTTAATTTAATGAAATATTTTTTAGGCCACTAATTCACCCCCCCTCTCAGTTATTCTAACAATAATCTAATTGGTTATATACATTATGTCAAAGACTTTAGAGAACCATAGAGATAAAGGTTATGCTATCAGTAATGCATAAAAGTTTAGTATGCACTAAGTGACAACAAACACCGATGGGCAGTGCACCCCGACAGATAGAGAACCCCAAGAGGAAAGTCACAGTGATATCTGAGAAAGAAACATGAGCAAGCATTACCGATGAGTAGAATCACAAGCATTATCGACAAGCAGAACCACAAGCATTACCGATGAGCAGAACTTCACAGTGTTGCCTGACTGATAGACAACCCCGATAGAGATGCCCGAGGAGAACTGGAGTGTTGACCAAGATAACAAAGAGTTAAATACCGAAAAGAACTAAAGTTCAAAAATGACAAAAGACTTAGTTGGAAAGAGCTAAAGAAGGAGTTAACTAGTTGTTAATATTATTTTCATCGACAAGTTAAAGCCAGAGATAATCAAGAGATTTAAAGCTGTTTTATTCCAGTTGTCAAGGATAAATCTATGGGATAAAACTAAAGTATAGTTTTAAAGAAAGATTGTCTAGAATTGCGGATCACACCAAGAACAAGAAAGTCAAGAACTGAGAAATGGTGAAATCATGTCTATAAAGAGACAAGCTAGTTCATTGTGAATCAGGGGAGTGAATAGAGAAGAGGATGCTGAAGAGAAATTGATGAAGGACTTCAATCAGACCCAATCAATCAAGTTGAAGAATAAAGCTAATTCTGCGGACATCGAGAAATAGAGAACCACAACATCACCGAGAATAAAGAAGTGGAGCAAAGGTATTGAAAAGATACATTGATCAGAAAGGTATTATGATCTTACAATATATCTAAAAATCTGCAAAGTATAGTTGTATATGTGAACATATCATTTACTATTTCAATTTAACCATTGGATCAGAAAGTCTCTTAACCAAGCAGGACTTAAAAATCCTTTATATATTGAGATACATCCTAAGGAGTATCAAAAGGTTTGGTCATAAAGGTTGCATAAAGATGCCAGATATCAAGTGACAAACTATTCTATTTAAATTATGTAACAAGGTCACACCTAAGAGTGCATTTGTAACCTTTAACAGAGTTGGCTCTTCACCGAGCTCACTTCAGAAGAGTAAAATTTTTTGGGTTACCAGTCCCAAGTGGTTTTTCCCTTAACAGGGTTTCCACATTAAAAATCTATGTGTCAATGTGTTTATGAGTCATTACTCTAGTGTTTTTCATTATACATAACTAATCTAGATTAATCAGTATACACTAAGTAATTTAGTGTATTTTGGTAAATGAAAGATTGCTAATCGGTAAATAGTAAGAATAAGGTTTAAAAGTGAACTCTGAGCAGTAGTTATTTGTTGAGATAATCTAAAGGCATTCATCTTGTAGGACTGAAGATAACTAGAGGCTTATATTGTGGTAATAAGTTTTTGGGTTAATTTATTGGAATATTTTTGAGGCCACTGATTCATCCCCCCTCTCAATTATTATAACAATTGGTATCAGGGCTTGTGTACTTAGAAAGGGAGTTTAACAACTCAAGAAAAAGATCACAAGATGAGAAAATGAGATGCGATCAAGTTGAACAAGGATAACTTTGTATCATGGAAAAGCATGATAAGACTCCACGTATTAGGTATTGGAAATGATGTTACTCAATAATTGGATATTGAATATGTGTTTCCTACAGGACCTCACACACTTGAGCAATTAAGAGAAAAACATGAGCATAATTCTATGATGATAGAACTTGCTTCCTCACTCTCCGATGCCAAATTTGAAGATGTCAAAACCTGCACCTCTGCAAAGAAAATGTGTGATAAATTGAAGCTAGTACATGGAGGAGATGCTAATGTACTAAGAGCTAAGGAAAAAATCCTAAGAGGTAAATTTGATTATTTTTCTAGAATGATGACAGTTATGTTCTTAAAAGAAAAATCAGAAGCATTCAAGATGTTTAAATGGTATAAAGCCATGGTAGGAAAACAAAGTGGTAAGGAATTGAAATTCTTGAGATCAGATAGAGGAGGAGAATTTGTTTCTAATGAATTCACTAACTATTGCAATGAGCATGGAATTAAAAGACAGGTTTCTGCACCAAGAACACCACAACAAAATGAGATTGCTGAAAGAAGAAACATATCCATTGTTGATTGTTCAATAACACTAATGATTGAGAAAAGCATCACTCAAACATTTTGGAGGGAAGCTATTAGTACTTCTATCTACACATTGAATATAGTACAATTGAAGAAAGACACCAACAAGACACCCTATGAGCTATGGTATAGATATACACCCAATGTAAGTTACTTTAGAATTTTTGGTAGTCAATGTTATATTTTGAAAGATGATAGAAATGGAAATCTTGACTCCAAAAGTGATGAAGGTATCTTTCTTGGATATTCTACCAAGAGCAAGGCTTATAAATGTCTTAACAAGTCCTCTAACAAAATCATTGAAAGTGCAAATATCAAAATAGATGAATATGCAAAGAAAAATGATGAGGAAAGTAGAAAAGAAACATAAGATACAACAAGTTTGTTTACACTGAAGAACCTGACACTCTACCTAAGAAACAATGTATCGCTCTTGAGCAAAAAAACATTTCACCCGAGCATCAGGCTGCAAATACCGAAAATCAGGAAAATCCTCCAAATGATGTTTCGAGTGATGGAAATCAGAATGAAGGTCAAAATGATGAACAAAGAGATAAACCAATACTTGCCAAGAATGTCAGAAGACATCATCCACATAACTAGATCATAGGAGACAAAAAGGCTGGAATGAGAACAAGAAGTAAGTCATTGGACTCTAGATGTTTAATTTGTGATTTTGAGTCTAAATTTGTTAATACTGCTCTTGAAAATGAAGAATGGGCCAGTGCTATGAATAAAGAAATAGAACAGATTAAGAAGAAGAGAACAAGGACATTAGTACCGAGACCAGATGACAAGAATGTCATCGGTACCAAATGGATATTCAAAAACAAGCTAAATGAGAATGGAGAAGTCACAAGAAACAAAACAAGATTAGTATGCAAGGGGTATGCACAAGAAGAAGGTATTGACTATGGAGAAACCTTTGCACCCTTTTCTAGAATAGAAGGAGTAAGAATCTTACTTTCTTATGTTGCATTCAAAGGATTCAAGGTATACCAAATGGATGTCAAATCTGCATTCCTAAATGGAATACTAGAAGAAGAGGTATACATTGAACAACTAGAAGGGTTTGTTGATCCAGATAGAAGGAACATGGTATGTAGACTACATAAATCCTTGTATGGATTGAAAAAAGAACCTAGAGCATGGTATGAAAGACTTCTCATAAGCATAGGATTTGTAAGAACAAGTAAAAATAGTATTCTGTACTTAAAAGAAGATACTGATGATAATATTCTGATTGCTGAAATATTTTTTGATGATATCATATTTGGGGGTAATGATATGTTATGTAAATCATTTGCTAATGAAATTAGCAAAGAGTTAGAGATGTTGATGCTTGGGGAGATCAAATTTTTTCTTGGTCTACAGATTCTTCAACAAGATGCAAACATAGATATCACACAATCTAAATACATCAAGGAAGTGTTGAAGATATTCAAAATGGAAGATTCCAAGGCAGTTGGAACACCTATGGCAACTGAATGTAAGCTAACAAAAGAAGACAAATCAAATGAGGTAAATTGGACCTTATATAGATCAATGATTGAAAAACTAATGTATGTTGTTCATACAAGACCAGATATAACACATGCAGCTGGAATAGTTGCAAGATTCTTTGCTAATCCCAAAGAATCACACATGAATTTTATCAAGAGAATTATGAGATATCTAAAGAAAACCGAGGAATATGGCTTATGGTATAAAAGAGAAGGAAAATTTGAGCTTCAAGTCTATACAGATGTTGATTGGGCTGGAAACTTAGATGAAAGAAAGAGCACAACTAGAGGAGCATTCTTCATGGGTGACAGACTTGTCACATGGATAAGCAAGAAGCAAGGATGCATCTCACAGTCTACTACATAAATAGAATATGTGGCTACTACTGCAAACTGCTCTAACATTGCCTGGCTTAAACAGTTCCTAGAAGGTATGAATATGAAAATTCTTGAACCAGTGATTATCTATTGTGATAATACCAGTGCAATAAATATCTCTAAGAATCATGTCATGCATGCTAAACTAAGCATATTGCAATCAAGTATCATTACTTAAGAGAAAAAGTGAAAGAGAAAGAGATGATACTAGAATATGTTCAATCAAGGGAAAATCTGATATATTCACAAATCCATTTCCTAAAGATATATTTGAGTACCTGAGAAAGAGACTAGGGGTCAGACCCTTGTATATTGGTCAGTAAGTTGACTAGGAGGCTGCATTAGCCTACACATAATTAGAAGATCATTCATGTTGATGTAAGCTAAGAAATGAACAAAAAAGATACAAAAGTACACAACAAGGTACATATCTGCACTGAACACCAGAGTCATTGTATTGCTGATGGATAGGTAAATTCAAGGAGTATATTATAAAAAGGTGAAAGGATATAACTTTGGCATGATCAATGTATACTTTGGCATTGTTTTCAAAGGGAGATAATATATTAAGAACTCAAGATGGGAGAGAATATCCTGAGAAGATCCAAAGGAGAAAGATTATATACATCTGAAATATCCATCATGACTTAAGATGACTTGAGAGAGATGTAACCTGTAAGGGAGAGAAGTATCATAAGGAAGAGATGACTTAAGATGACTATATTGTTGTCAAAGGAAAAAGAGATGATCAAGGAGAGGAACAGTCAAAGGGAGAGACAACATCAGAGAGGAGACAAAATTAGAAGCTGCTACATCTATCCAGTGAAGGGATTGAAGATTGAAGAAAGCACTTTGCAAGAAACAAATCTAAGCTATATGAGCTTACCGAGAGCCAGACATTTGTATTGGTTATAGAATAATAAATTTGGTAGATTGATGAACTTCAACTGATATATTTCATATTGTATTAGTGATAATATAATGTGATAATGTAGTGTGTTTCCATCAATGCCAAAGGGAATCTTTTCATTTGATGAACTATAACTGATTGAATGTTTGAAGATGTTAAGTTGATGATCACCAAGCTACATAAAGTTGATGCAAGACATTAAATCAGTTAATGTATTATATTGTATTGTATTGTCATTGATGTCAACTTGATATAATCTGATTGGTTATATACATTGTGTCAAATAATTCAAATAACCAAAGAGATAAAGGTTATGCTACCAGTATTGCATAAAATTTCAATATGCACTAAGTGAAAAAAAATACTGACAGGCAGTGCACCCCGATGGACAGAGAACCCTGAGAGGAAATTCATAGTGATACCTGAGCATGAAACCTAGGAAAGCATTACCAATGAGTAGAATCACAAGCATTACCAACAAGTAGAATCAAAAGCATTACCGACGAGAAGAACTTCACAGTGTTGCCCGACGGACAAACAACCCCAACGAAGATGCCCAAGGAGAATTGAAGTGTTGACCGAGATAACAAAGAGTTAAACACTAAAAAGAACTGAAGTTTAGAAACAATAAAAGACTTAGCTGACAAGAGCTAAAGGAGTTAACTGGTTGTTAACATTTTTTTCATTGACAAGTTAAAGCCAGAGATAAGCAAGATATTTAAAGTTGTTTTATTCCAGTTGTCAAGGAGAAATCTACAGGATAAAACTGAAGAATAATTTTAAAGAAAGATTGGCTGAAATTGCGGATCATGACAAGAAAAAGAAAGTCAAGAATTGAGAAATGGTGAAATAATGTCTATAAAGAGACAAGCTAATTCATTGTGAATCAGGGGAGTGAATAGAGAAGAGGATGCTGAAAATAAACTGATGAAGAAGGAATTAAATCAGACCTGATCAATCAAGATTAAGAATAGAGCTAATTCTGCAGACACCAAGAAATAGAGAAGCACAACATCATCGAGCAGAAAGAAGTGGAGAAAAGGTATTAAGAAGATACATTGATCAGAAAGGTATTATGAACATACAATAGATTTGAAAATCTGCAAAGTATAGTTGTATATGTGAATAGATCATTTACTGATTCAATTTAACCATTGGATCAGAAAGTCTCTTAACCGAGTAGGACTTAACAATCCTTTATATATTGAGATACATCCTAAGGAGTATCAAAAGGTTTGGTCATAATGGTAGCATAAAGATGTGAGATATCAAGTAAAAAACTATTCTATTTAAATCCTCTAACAAGGTCACACCTAACAATGTGTTTGTAACCTTTAACAGGGTTGGCTCTTCACCGAGCTCACTTTAGAAGAGTGAAAATTTTGGGTTACTGGTCTCAAGTAGTTTTTTCCTTAACAAGGTTTTCACGTTAAAAATCTACGGTCAATGTGTTTACGAGTCATTATTTTAGTGTTTTGCATTACACATAACTAATCTGGATTGATCAGTATACAATAAGTAATTGTGAGGCCTACCCCAGTCTGACATAATCTTAACACTATTTCTCATTTATATGTTCTCTTGTCGATACAAATTTTGTTATAGTCAGACTTTTGGGACACATGTATTACTTTATGGATCTATGGAATCCTTTGCTTGTATACAACACCTGATTATGAAATCGGGGAATTTATTAGATACTTTGTGTGAGTGATGCAGATTTATGTTTAAGACTTAGTGGTTTTGTATATTGGATTAGTATGTGGATGTTAGATGTAATCAAGATGTAGATTTATTAAGAGTATGTTTATGCATATGGAATAGATGCAGATATTGTTAAAGTTCAATAAATCTTTGGTACAAGTGTGAGTGAATGTGTGTTTGACTTACATTATGTATTCTATTATTTTTATGTGTTGATTTATTGGACCTACTGATGGGTGCAATGAGTGTGCAGGAGAGTTGACCATGGTACTAATTGGGGATTCAAGAATGGACCTATGTAAAAACTGTGATGCTAAGGCCCTGTCTATATAAAGAGACATGGACCTCGTTGTATTGTCTTTTTATTCATAAAAGTGTGTTGTATGATTGTAATTTATTTAATTAAGTAAATGTGTAATAAGTCATGCTCATGTGAAATTGTTCTGTCACTTGACACATGTGCACTCTATGTGTTGGCATGGCTAGTGAATGTGACTAGCATAGGCTTA
>MU223160.1:2167560-2187543 GCA_018584345.1 Thuja plicata
TTGTAACTTTATACGTTGTTTCAATTATATAATAAACTTTCAAATCTGTGAAATTTGCAAAGGTATAGATAATATTTCATCTTCTATCATTAATATAACATGTTTAAATGAAAATATATGTTCAATATATTAAGGTTTAAGTGCCCAAATTTTGGGGCATGACATTAATTTACTATATTTTGATAAATGAAAGACTGCTAATTGGTAAATAGTAAGAAAAAGCTATAACAATGAACTCCGAGCAGTAGTAATTTGTTGAGATAATCTCAAGACATTCATCTTGTAGGACTGAAGATAAATAGAGGCTTATATTGTGGTAATAAGTATTTGGGTTAATTTAATGGAATATTTTTGAGGCCACTGATTCACCCCCCCTCTCAGTTATTCTAACATTTTTTATGGGTTTCAAGGAGGAAGAGGGCTAAGATAAGCCCCTAACAGCTAGCCCTTGGGCACAATATGACTGTTGAGAGTTACTTTTACACAATTCAACTACTAGGAATTTGAGATCTGATTTCCTCTCCTGAAAGAATAACAAATTATTCCCAAGGTTCTTCGTGGTCATGGTACAACCGCTTGGTAAAAAATCAGTTGAAGACAAATGTGAATGTTCACAAGGAGGCCTTTTCTGGTACTTTCAAAACTTCAAGCTTCAAAACCACTTTAGTACAATTTTTGTATTTTCTGTATTTATCAATGCATGTAGTTCACTAATGATGCAAAATCTACGCTAATCCCTACAACTATCATTTAATCTATCCATATTTTCAAAAAGATCAAAAGATTTGGGTAACCAGAATTAATAAAATTTATTGAAAATGAAATTCTAATGGACATAAACCATTGCTGAAGCTTCCTTGTGAATCAAATGATAGAAAAATGGAAACCAACAGAATATGAATCAGACCATGTCAGGATCCTATACACAATATATGTAATCATTTGGAGAAAAGTTTTATCAAGATGGAAAATTTTCAAAATCTATCAAATCATGAAGCCACAAGTATGCACACACACACACACGAGACAAATTTATTGTTGAAACAATAGAATTATCTTTTCCAAGCATTCATCATAGAAAGATCGATGAACAACAACAAACTCAAATCTAATCAACTATAGATCCAAACACCATAAACACCATTGGCTATTTGAAAGAAATGAATAAGTAAACACAAATTCATCAATTTCCCATAGACATTAGAAAATATCACATTGTGAATGAAGCACCAATTGTATATATTTATTCTATAAAATATTTGACCCTAATTACATTGTTTTGATAAAATTTATAGTGCTCTAATTTACAAAACTACGAACCCCAAAACTAGGGTTTCAAATACTCTAGAACAAAAAAATTAATCTAAAACTAACGCTTATTGAAGGTAAAATGCTGCTAACATAACTACTAATAAGTTTGCATGGATCATTGATCCATTTACATTCAATTTGCCCCCAAAATCAGGGTAAAACTCACTCAGAAGAACAGAGAATTGAACTGGAGCTCCATTGTTTCTAACTGGAGTCTTCACTTTAATCATTGAGTTCTTCCTTGGAGTTTTCATCTGAGATTCTCTTTGCATGGTCAACTGATGGAAAACTTATACTCAAGCCAAAATGAACCCAAGTCCACAGGAAAACTGATTTGAGACTCCTTCTTCATCCAAAAAACCTTCTTTACACTGGAATGAATCAGAAATTTAGACCCTAACCTTTTCTCTAAAAAATGGAGATTTGAAAATTGGCTAAGTGTGGACTTTTAGGACCCCTAAAGTTTCAGACTTTTGAAGACCGAAAGGCCGAAAAACCGAGCTTGAAAAAAATCGCTATGTATAAAAAATAACCCCTTCAAAAATATGGCTAAGTGTCAAAAAAAAATCTCCCTTTTGCAAAATTTGACTAAGTCCAAAAATGAAATTTTTTAGAGTTTTGGGGTTTCGGGGTTTCAGACATCTTCTGAATCTGAAACTCTAAAAATCTCATGACTGAAAAAATGGCTAAGTCCAAAATGACTTGATTTAGTATTTTAGGGGTTTCAGACATCTCTGAAATCCGAAACTATGAAAATATCATGAATAAAAAATGGCTAAGTCCAAAATGACTTGACTTGGAATTTTTAGAGTTTTGGGGTTTCAGGATTTCAGGGTTTCAGGACTTTGAGGTTTCAGACATCTTTGAAATCTGAAACTTCAAAAATCTCATGACTGAAAATGGCTAAGTTTTCTAGCAAGATCTTGGGGTGAGCTTTGTAGAATCTCTTTGCAACTTATTGGACTTCATAAAAATTGAGTAACTCCACAAATTCACCTTCCCCTATTCCTCTCCCTAAACATAGAAAGACGTGCTTCAAACTTTTGAACTTCTTCAATGCCATCCATGATTTACTTCATATTTTCCTTGAACTAAAACATCTACTGCAAATCATCTTTTTTGTTCACTACGGTCACAATTCCCATGAATTATTGAACAATTTTCTTGGTAGAATATAAATTCTCTTTGTTGTCATCTTCATACAACTACAAGTAAATCCCATCAAAGAATTTCTCTAACTCATCGGTTCATAACATGACACATTGAGATTCTCAGTTCTGCAATCACAAAGGATGCCTCATCAACAATCTTTATTGAAAAAAAGAAATTAAAAAAGAGCAACTAAGTCTATATGCAAGGAAATTAAAACTAACTCTAAAAAACACACAAATAGAAAATAAGCCAAAAAGGGGAAAAAGAGAGGAAAAATATCAAAAGTTGACTCAACTGACATCCAACTATCGGGAGCACATGGGCACACATTATGACTCACCAGATGCCTAATCAAATCGGCCAAAAGGTTGAAAGACCCAAAAAGTTGGTCCCCATTAGGCCAAGTGGCCAAAATGGGGCATGTGTTGTGGAACCACAACAAATAGCCCATACAAAAGGAGAAATGACCGAGGCACTTCTTTATTAGCAAAAAACTTTTGGAAACCTGTCTTGCAATAAACTGAACATAAGAACCATTAGTGGAAATATTTTTTCACTAACTCTAAAAATTGAAGTTTCTTGTCGTTTCTTCTAGTGTGTGTACTTGTGTGTTCATTCCTTTGACCTTTTGACGAAGATAACTTAGAAAAATATCAGCCAAAACCAACCTTTGCAATGTTGACAAGGGATTCCCAGGAAGAGCCATGATGCCAGTCAAGCGTCCATAGCCCCAACATGTTTTCCCCTGAGTCCCAATCTAACCTTTCTCTACTACCAATCAGGTGTCTATAGCCCCGATAGAGATTTCTAGAGTCACCCCTCTTGGTCTTCTAATGATATTTGAAGTAGAGGTATTTGGAGGATTCTCTCTTTGAAATTATTTCTTCTTTCTTGATTGGTGACCAGTTCGGGCCACTTGTGCTTTAAGTATGCTACTTCTTGAATACCTTCATTTTATTGCTTTTGATAAACCTAGGCAACACTTAGGATGTGCTACCTTGGTATAAGATTTTGTTCACCGTAGAGACCATTGATTTTAATGATTCATTTTCCTTTCACATTCTTTGATGCAAGGAGGGGATGATGATGGGGCCTAGGGCACACCCAAATACCAAACCACCTTGCAGAACCAATGCGGAATCCAAACAACATAGTGAGAGAAGAAAATACAGAGATCAATTATATTAACTTGATCAAAATCATTACATGTCGAGATGTAAGGCCTTCCCATTTTTGGCCATATATTCAATGAGTTACAATAATATCTTCATACAACAAAGATCACAGACCTTCAATCTCAATATCTAAACATTTTATTTCTTTCTCTAAGATTGATTCTAAACTAAGAACATACAAAAGAATATATACAAGAGACCAAAAAGAGAGGTTGGAGCTGAAATCTAACTCCAAAATAAATGTCTCAGACAGGAGATCACCGAAAATCAGTAACCGTCGGTAAGAGCATAACCGAGCATCAATAAACTCATCGGTAAGGACATCACTAAAACCCGTCGATAAAAAATGAGTGAGAAAAAAAGAACAAACATACCCAAGTAACAGAACCTGAGTGACAAAGACAAGCATGCCCAAGCAACAGAACCTGAGCGACAGAGAACAACTAAAGAACTAAAGCAAACATCTTTTTGGTTGTGCAGGATTGCTAAAGACCCAAGATGCTCTTGCATCAGACACCTGGGGTAAATAGAAATTATTCCTTGAATCATGTATCAGGTCCATCCTGAAATGAGTCCAAATTAGATTGAGAAATCTAAGATGAGTCCTCAATTGGTCTATTCTTCCATTTTACGAGATATTCCATGTATTCCTTTCCTCTTGTACTTCTTCCAACTATTTGTTTCAAAACATTCTCAACTTATTCTATCTGCTTCTTAGGATAATCACTTGGTACTGTCATTTCTTCACCAAGTTCATGATATTCATACAATTCTAAAATATTGAATATAGGTAATATATCCATGTCATTAGATAATTCAACTTCATAAGCATTTCCTGTCAAATTTTCTCAGTATTTGCAAGGACCAAATTTATTCATCTTTAGTTTACCATATGTTCCAATAGGAAATTTACCTTTCTTCAAATGAATCATTACTGCATCACCAACTTCAAATATTTTATGTCTTCTTGATCTATCTGCAGTGTCTTTGTACTTTTGATTACTCTTTTCCAACTTCTGTTTTACATCTTCATGCAATGTCTTCATGAACTCGACAAATTCTTCTGCTTCAGCACTTCTTTTCTCTTCTCCATCAATATCTCTCAAATCTGATATACCTCTTGGTTGTGTGCCATGAACAATCTCAAAAGGTGTCTTTCCAGTACTTCTATTCACTGAACTGTTGTATGCAAATTCTACTTGTGCCAGCATCAAATCCCAATTGCTTGGTGTGTCTC
The DNA here is from genome assembly GCA_018584345.1 of Thuja plicata. NCBI lineage: Eukaryota > Viridiplantae > Streptophyta > Pinopsida > Cupressales > Cupressaceae > Thuja > Thuja plicata. The sequence continues at coordinate 2,172,436 of MU223160.1, forward strand.
CAACTAGGAATCTTAACAAATTACCCAAACTTCAGTTTACAACCTCTATTTGTCCATCAGTCTGTGGATGAAATGTAGAACTAAACTTTAACTTAGTATCCATCTTCTTCCAAAGTGTTCTCCAAAAATAGCTAATAAACTTACTGTCTCGGTCAGAGATGATACTCTTCGATAATCCATGCAATCTGACAATCTCCTTAAAGAAAAGATCTAATATATGTACTGCATCTGAAGTTTTCTTACATGGTATGAAATGTGTCATCTTATAAAATCCACCCACAACAATAAATATGGAATCATTACCTCTTGTTATCCTCAGTAAGCCAAGAACAAAATCCATGCTGATATCACTCCAAGGTTTCTTAGAAACAGTAATAGGTGTATACAAACTAGTTTTCTGACTCACTCCCTTTGCAAGTTGACAAAATCCACAAATTTTTACAAATTTTTGAACATCCTTATACAACTAAGGCCAAAAATACCTCTCCTTCAACAAACTCAATGTTTTATCAATACCAAAGTGTCCAGCCAATCCACTGCTATGTTTATCCTTTATCAAGTTAGTTCTCATTGATCCTCTCGGTATACACAACTAAATACCTTTGAACAACATATCTTCCTGAATGAAATAATATTCATACTTACTTGATTGATTTGAATTAGGTGCTCTGCACACTCTCCACTACTCTGAAAAATTAGGATCACTTTCATACAAATTCTTTATGTCATTGAAACCAAGAACTTCAATTCTCATTTCAGTGAACAAAGATCTTATTCTACTCAATGCATCAACATTTGTATTAGAAACTTCACTCTTATTTCTAATAAAAAATGTAAAGCTTTGAAAATACTCTACCCATTTCATATGTCTCTAATTCAACTTATTATGACTACCCAAATACTGTAAAGCCTTATGATCAGTATACAACACAAATTCATTTGGCATCAAATAATGTCTCCATTTCTTCATAGCTTTCACAATAGCATAGAACTCTTGATCATAGACAAAATATTTCCTTTTTGCATCATTTAATTTCTCACTAAAGAAAGAAACAGGTTTACCTTCTTGAGTCAACACAACTCCAATTGCACTTCCAGTTGCATCACATTCAACTTAAAATACCTTATTGAAATTAGGTAATGCTAACATAGGTAATTCAACGACCTTCAACTTCAAAGCTTCAAAACTCTTATCAACTCCTTGTGTCCATTTTAATTCTCTTTTGTCTCCTCTCATTATTTCAGTCATTGCATTACAAATAGAACTAAAATTTATGATAAACTTCCTGTAAAAAGTTGTCAATCCATGAAATGATCTTACCTCAGTAACATTTTCATGTGTAGGCCAACTCAATATAGCTTCAACCTTCTCTGGATCCATCTTCAAACCATTAGTTGAAATCACAAAACCCAAATACACAAGCTCTTCTTTCATGAAGAAACACTTTTTCAGATTTATCAACAACTTTTCCTCTTTCAATCTTTGCAATACTTATCTTATATGCATCAAATTATCTTCTTTGGTCTTAATGAATATCAACATATCATCAAAATATACAATCACACAATTATTCAAGAATTTATTTATAACTTCATTCATTAATCTCGTAAATGTACTCAGTGCATTAGTTAAACCAAAAGGCATAACCAACCACTCATACAAACCTTCCTTTGTCTTGAAAGCAGTCTTCCATTCATCACCTTCTCTGATTCTGATATGATGATATCCACTTTTCAAATCAATTTTGGTAAAATATTTTTCTCCACTCAAACAATCCATTATGTCATCCATTCTCGATATAGGAAACCTATACTTCACTGTGATTTTGTTAATTTCTCTGGAATCAGTGCACATTATCCATTCTCCATTTTTCTTAGGTGCCAATACAATAGGTACTGCACATGGACTCAAACTTTCTCAGATCAAGCCTTTGCTCAACAATTCATGAACTTGTTGGTTAAGCTCTTCATTTTCGGTAGGTGTTAACCAATGTGGTGCTTTGTTTGGAAAACTAGCTCCAGGAATCATATCCATACAATGACTGATATCTCTCATTGGTGGCAAACCATTAGGTGCATTATCTAAAATTATCTCCTTGTACTCAGTGAGAAACTTTCCAACTTCTATAGGAATGTCATCTTCTATATTCTTACTCAGTTTGTTAGGAATCAAAGCATAACAGATACCATTTCTTTTCAAATCCTTAATAAATTGTCTATCTTCCATCAAACAAACTTTCATAGATGTAAATATCTCACCAACAGATTCTTCAACCAAAGGTAGCAAAACTTGCTTCTTACCATCAACCCAAATAGAGTATCTATTCAATCTTCCATCATGTATATCATGTCTATCATATTTCCAAGGTCTACCCAACAAAATATGACAACAATCCATAGGCATAATATCACACAACACCTTATCATAGTACTTTCCAATTTTTAGATTCACAAAACATTGTTCACTCACCATTAATGTATGATTATCTTTGACCATGAGATCTAATAGGGTTTTGGATGTTTCATCCTTTCCAACTGCAAATTTGCAACCATTTCCTCAGATGCTAGATTCTCCAAGCTTCCACTGTCAACAATCACTTTCCACACTTTGTCTGCAACTCTACATCTGGTCTTGAACAAACTTTTCCTGATTGGATCTTTCTTATCCTTCTCACTCCATAGTATCCTTCAGATCATGAAATTTCCTTCCTTCTTAGCTTCATTTGGTGACTCCTCTTGTACCAATGCATTTCTTCTACTACTACCTTTCTTTCTTGCATGTGTACATTTAAAATATTTATGTCCTTCTTCACCACAATCGTAACAAGTAACTTGGAATCCTATTATGCTATATCCACCTCTGGAGTAATTAACTCTTCCTCGGTATAAATTTCCACCTTTCCATTCAGTCTTTCCTTTGTCTTGAGATGTGTCTAGAATTGGCTTGTTTGGTTCAGATCTACTATTCTCACCATGAGATCTGCATCTTCCTCTAGGGAATCTACCACCTCTGCCTCTTTGTCTTTGTTCATATCTTCTATTCAACTTTTCCTCAACTTTTAGGGCAAATTGATATGCCTCCTCAATGCTTTCCATCTTGACCAAACTGATTTCATCCTGTATAGAACTTCTCAAGCTATTCAGGTATCTTACAACTCTCTCCACTTCATCCTCAACATGTCCAGATCTGATGTCCAATGTGTAGAATTCCTTAGTGTAGTCTTTTACTGATTTGTCTTTCTAATTCAAACTTTGCATTCGCCGGATTAGGTTAATCTGATAATCACAAGGCAAAAACTTGCCTTTCAATTTGTTTACCATCTCATCCCATACCTTGATTTTTTCTTTACCTTTCTTCTTCCGATCCAATTGCAGGTGTTCCCACCATAGGGATGCATGACCTTTCAACTTTGTGCTTGCAATATTCACAATCTTATCCTTTGCCACATTTTCATATTCAAAATACTTTTCCATTTCAATTATCTAGTCTATCAATTCATCATAATCTATTTTTCCATTATACTCAGGAGGATTAAATAGAGGTGTGGATTTCAAACTTGTCAAGGCTCTCAAGAATCACTCTTCTTCCTGATTCATCACAGGTATAGGTGCATCTTCACCTTGAACCTCTTCAATCTCATCATCACTAACATCATCAAGATGTCTTCCTCTACACTGGGCTGTCTCAACAACTTCCAATGTAGCAACCATTTGTCTAAGCATATCAGCTAGACCTGGATTTGCATTTCCTCTCCCATGAACCATCTTGAATCCCTCTGCAATTGTAGGTCAGATCACAATCTGCTATCCCACAACAATACCAACTAGGGTTAGGGTTTTAAGAAGGAACTTAGATCTCACCATGATCTAATACTACCTGACGTAAGGAGGGGATGATGATGGGGCCTAGGGCACACCCAAATACCAAACCACCTTGCAGAACCAATGCGGTAGCCAAACAACATAGTGAGAGAAAAAAATACAAAGATCCATTATATTAACTTGATCAAAATCATTACATGCTGGGCTGTAAGGCCTTCTCAGTTTCGGCCATATATTCAATGAATTACAATAAGATCTTCATACAATAGAGATCACTGACCTTCGATCTCAATATCTAAACCTTTGATTTCTTGCTCTAAGATTGATTCTAAACTAATAACATACAAAAGAATATATACAAGAGACCAAAAAGAGAGGTCAGCGCTCAAATCCATAAGTGAGACCTAGATTTAGGTCCACATAGATCCCAATGAGAGACCCCAAATCAATTAAGCCATCAAAATTAACTGAAGAATTCAGCCACCAGATCTAATTCCAAAATAAGTGTCTCAGGAAGGAGATAACTGGAAAATAGCAACCATCAATAAGAGTATAACTAAGCATCAGATAACCCATCGGTAAGTACATCATCGAAACCCATCGATAAAACATGACCGAGCAACAAAGAACAAACATACCCAAGCAACAGAACCTGAACGACAGAGACAAGCATGCCCGAGCAACAGAACCTGAGTGACAGAGAACAACTAAAGAACTAAAGAAAACACCTTTTTGGTTGTGGAGGATTGCCAAAGACCCAAGATGCTCCTACATAATTCTTCTCCTTTTTATCCTGTCTTTCCTTACTCCCCCTTTTTTAGTTAGTTTTTAGATGGAGAAGGGTTCTAGGACTGGTGGGTACCCGCGTCAACATGTTGGTACTAGCTCTAACTAACAACCCCCCAAGAAACCAATGTTTCCAATGTTGTATTTTAATATATCTCATGATTTAGGATGATCAACGTTAAACATCACCTTGGTTTCTAGAAAAAGGTATCACTATTTCTAATCCCGTGTACAACTTCTTGCCTCTCATCAAGGACCAGTTGGGATGGACCACTTGTCGAGAACAACTCTGACAAAACACACTTACCCTAAGACCGACAAACAAAAGGAAGAAAAACAACAAAGCAAACAGGAGCAAAGCAGGACACACTAACAAAAAAGAAACAAGAAACAAAACTAAATACTAAAACACAAAGAAAAAACTAGCACCTGCCTATTCAAAACTAAAGATAAATTATATACAAAAGACTTAGAACAAAAAGCATATGAGTTATTGGTTAATTGATTTTCCTCTCCATGTAGTAGCAATAACACACTTTGTATAGTTTTAAGGAATGAAAAATCATCTTTGTACTATAAATAAAAAAATTTAGGCAAGTTTTGTTCAAATTATGGGTACAAATTATACAAAATCACAAGTTGTGGCAACTCTCCATGATCATGGTTAATCCAAAAACAAGTTTTTTCACCCTTAGCATCATATTCAAATTGGAGATTATCAAACTGTAAGGGATAATGGGAAGATAGAACCTGATTTAGTGAGTTCCCAACCATGGGAGTATACTCACACAACACAATTTCTTTTTCTGGAGGTCTTAACTCAGGGCACACCACCCCATCCTCATTAAGTATATGCACACTATAAGAAGACATAGGCATTGGTGATGTACTATACTTGTCATTACAACAAAGTTCAAAAGGCAAAGCATCGAGAATGTGATCCTTTCTATAATAATGATTAGTCCTAAATAATAAATCATCACATTTAACCTCATTAGGACTAAAAACTTCAGTCATAAACATGTCCTTTGAATTGTAAGTATTATCATCAATTGAATCATTGTCTCCCTCAAGACTTAAAGAAACATGCTCAAAATTGCCCTTACCTTCTAAAGAAATCTCCCAAGCTAGCATGAAGTCAGGACAACTTACTTCTCGATGTAGATCAAATGGATGAAATCTATATGAATTGGCTACTATAAGGTTTGATATATGCATGGAATACCCATAAATGGACATTTCTTTACTCAAACATGATACCAAATCAGGCACTTTATCTACCTCATCCGATGATAGAGATAAAGTGTCATCTTGTTTCTCGATTGGTAAGTCCCTCGTTCCACATTGTTGGCCATGTGTGAGTGTTACAGACCCTAAGAAAACCCTTTGATCATCCTTTTGAACCTCTTGTATCTCCTTTATTTTATTATCATCATGATTAGAATTCAAATAATAAAGGGCATCATCACTCATGATTTCTTTAGAATAGATATCTTCTTTTTCACTTATCATGAAAATATCTATGAAAGTGTTTATAATTTCATTCTTTGCATCATTTTGAATTGTCTCACCATCATTATTTTGTATGATGGCCGCTTTAAATTCCTCACCAAGAAAGGAAATATCTTCCAAAGTCTCATGGGTTTGATCACATTCATCTTCATCCTTCCTTGATTGATTATCCCAATGATCCGATATAGCAATTAATACCTATTCAATAGTCATCCTTCCCTTTCAAATAGAAGTCCATCTTTCCTAGGAATACAAGGCAATCCACCTAAATATGTTGGTTTGTGAGGTGTATCCTACATCCATGAAAAATTTGATAATGACATAGGAATGCCCAATTCTTGCAACCTCTCATTTAGTCTACTTTGTTCGAGTGGATTATCTTGTGAAGATGTAAAATATTTCACTTGTTGATTGTTTGTGACAATAATTTTGGGGCAGCATTGAATATGTCTCATCCTCTTAGATTTGTTCATTGTGTCTTGATACCTGATGATTGTTTTTTTCCAAATAATCATTTGGTAACTTGAGTTATTGATTGCTGCAAACTTTTATACCCATTTCATCTTCATTTTCGCTCCACTTATCACACTCACATGACTGGCCAACAAGCTATCCATTTCAAGTATCATCATGACTTGATGTATTAAGTGTTGGAGTATAACAAGAATATGATAGTATAGCCAAAGCAACATCATTGGGAGGTAAAACACTTGCATCCAAAGTTTTAGTATGGGAATTTTGACTCCAACTCTAATCTTAAAAATGATTGGTCAGATACTTGCTATTGGTTGATTACATCATTTGGATATCAGGCAAGTTGTAATCGGTTGAACAAGATGACTGCAGCTGATTTGATGTGTTGACTCGATTGACACAGGGGTGCGACGATTGAAAAAATTCAGTCAATTTCATATTAAAACTTCCATTTGGACCATTTGTACCATTTGTAACATCACATCCACATTATGCCAGAAATAAATCCTTGTGGATTGCATCATGCAAGGTAGCAGTCTCACCAAAAGATCTAAGCGTGCTTTCAAACGAGACATCCAAACACCATAAATAATCTTCTTTTAACATAAAATCATGCACCATCCTTTTTGAATCTTGAACCCTTTGATACATGAGAAGGAATCGATGATTAAATTGGGCAATAGACTCCTGAGGTGTCATTATCACAGCAATAAAATAGAATAAATAATCATGTGCACTCACATTGAGATCAAATTGAATTAAGAATAAATCCTTTAATTCAACCCATGAGAAAATTGAATTGGACGAAAGTATCACATGCCATTGAAGTGCTACACCTTGAAATATCTTTAAAAATAGATTACAAACAACATCTTCATGTTCAATTTTAAGAAAAAACATTAGATCCTTGCAAATCCTCACATGGTGTGTAGCATTTTGTCCATTATTGGGGAAGAACAAGGGGAGCCTTTTGTGTGCATGTAAAGGAATCTCATGGAAACCTCCTGGTATACATAGAGGAAAACCCATTAAAGCTAGATCTCCTCAATATCCAACCCATTTAAGTATGCATGTAACCATGAAATCTTTTGATTTGGCCCTCCTTCTAGCGCCACTTCTGTTGAGCGTTGTTTTTACACAAGTCAATTGCTAGTTTGTCGAGATCTAATTTCCTCCCTTGAAAGAATAAAAAATTTATTCCCAAGGTTCTCCGTGGTCATGGTACAACCGCTTGGTAAACTTAGTTGAAGACAAATGTGAATGTTCACAAGGAGGCCTTTGCTAGTACTTTCAAAACTTCAAGTTGCAAAACAAAATTTAGTACTTTTTTTTTTGTATTTTCTTGATTTATTAATGCATGTAGTTCACTAATGATGCAAAATCTAGGCTAATCCCTAAAATGATCATTTACTCTATCCAGATTTTCAAAATGATCAAAAGATTTGGGTAACTAGAATTAAACAATTTTACTGAAAATGAAATCCTAACAGACATAAACCATTGTTGAACCTTCCTTGCGAATCAAATAATAGAAAGATGGAAACCCACAGAATATGACTCAGACCATGTCATGATCCTATACCCAATAGATTCAATCATTTGGAGAAGATATTTATCAGGATACAATATTTTCAAAATATATCAAATGGTGAGGCCACAAGTATGCATACACACACACACACACACACACGAGATGCATTTATTGTTGAAACAATAGAATTATCTTTCCAAAGAATTTGTCACAATAAGATCGATGAACAATAACAAACTCTAATCTAATCAACTGCAGATCCAAACACCATAAATGCCATAATCTCTTTGAAAGAAATGAACAAGTAAACACAAATTCATCAATTTCCCATAGACAACAAAAAATATCACACTGTGATGAAGCACCAATTGTATATATTTATTCTATAAAAGATTTGACCCTAATTACCTTGTTCTGATGAAATTTATAGTGCTTTGATTTACAGAACTACTAACCCTTAAACTAGGGTTTCAAATACTCTAAAATAGAAAAATAAATCTAAAACTAAAGCTTATTGAAGCTAAACTATTGCTAAACTAACTACTAACAAGTTTGCATGGATCCTTAATCCATTTACATTCAATTTGCCCCAAAAATCAGGGTAAAAATTGCTTAGAAGAAGATAATTGAACTAGAGCTCCACCATTTCTAGCTGGAGTCTTCACTTTAATATTTGAGTTCTTCCTTGGAGTTTTCATATGGGCTTCTCTTTGCGGGGGAAACTAATGGAAAACTTCTAGTCAATCCAAAATGAACCTAGGTCCACATGCAAACTGATCTGAGACTCCTTCATGCAAGAATGACCTAGAATTCAAACCTCGACCTTTGATGCAAAAAATGGAGATCTGAAAATTGGCTAAGTGTGGACTTTTAGGACCCCTGAATTTTTGGACTTTTAGAGTCTGAAAGGACAAAAAACCGAACTTGAAAAAAATGGCCAAGTATAAAAAATGACCCATTCAAAAAATGGCGAAGTGTAAAAATACATAAAAATCTCCCTTTTGCAAAATTTGACTAAGTCCAAAAATGAAAATTTTCAAATTTTCGGGGGTTCAAACATCTGCTAAATCTGAAACTCCAAAAATCTCATGAATGAAAAATGGCTAAGTCCAAAATGACTTGATTTAGGGTTTTTGGGGTTTCAGGATTTCAGGATTTTAGGGTTTCGGACATCTTCAAAATTTGAAACTCAAAAAATCTCATGACTGAAAAATGGCTAATTCCAAAATGACTTGATTTAGGATTTTCAGGGTTTGGGTGCTTCAAGATTTTGGGGTTTTGAGGTTTCAGACATCTTCGAAATCTGAAACTCTGAAAATCTCATGACTAAAAAATGGCTAAGACTTCTGGCAGGATCCTAGGGTGAGATTTGTAGAACCCCTTTGAAACTTCTTGGACTTCATCAAAACTGAGTAACTCCACAAATCTAGTTTTCCTTGTTGCCTCTCCCTAAAAATGGAAAGTCGTGCTTCAAATTTTTGAAATTCTTCAATGCCATCCATGATTTGCTTCATATTTTCCTTGAACTGAAACATCTATTGCAAATCATTTTTTTGTTCACCTCGGTCACAATTCTGATGAATTATTGAACAATGTTCTTGGTAGAATATAAAATCTCTTTGTTCTCATCTTTGTACAACTGCAAGTCAATACGATTGAATAATTTCTCTAACTCATCGGTTCATAAAATGACACATTGAGATTCTCAGTTCTCCAATCACAAAGGACGCCTCATCAACAATCTTTATTGAAAACAAGAAATTAAAAAAGAATAACTATGTCTATACGCAAGGAAATTATAACTAACTCTAAAAAACACACAAATATAAAAGAAACCAAAAAAGGGAAAAATAGAGAGGGAAAAACCCCAAAAGTTGACTCAATTAACATCCAACTATTGGGAGCACATGGGCCCATAATATGACTCACCAGATGCCTAATCAATTCAACTGAAAAGTTGAAAGACCCCAAAAAGGGGGTCCCCATTAGGCCAAGTGGCCAAAATGAGGCATGTGTCATGGAACCACAACAATGACCACAACCTAGACAAAGGGGGATAAAGTCTCAACGGAGCCCCTAGTCGCCCATATGACTAGGGGCAGAATTCCTGCACAATAAAAATTAAATAAAGAGATAATTAAAAACCCAAAATAATATTTAAAACTAAAATAAATGAAAAAGTGTGGGAGAAAAATTTTAAATTTAAAGAAGACATCGACCAAAGTCAAATATTTAACTAATCTTTGGGATTCTATCCAAAATATGGAAAATCAGATGGTGGAAATCCAAAATATGGAAAACCAGATGGTAGAATCTGAGAAGTGCTCTAAGATGTTGGACTGATTCGTGTGCTGGAAGTTTTTTTGGTGGTCTTGCTGGAAGTTTCTTTTTTGGTTTCATATTTTTCTGTTGTGGTTGAACTTTGTATTGTTTATCTGGGGTGTTAGCCCTTTTTGGTTTTCTGTTTCTATCTGTGACACATAGTTATCATTATAGGTGTTTAATGTTGTAGACACCTAAAACTGGGTAAGTGTTTTCTAATCAAGCAAATGTGCAAATCTCAACAAAATGCTTCAAATCTCATCAAAATGGATCAAATCAATTCAAATGGACATTTATCAATCAAATTGGGATAAAATCATTCAAATCAAAGGATTTATTAATAAATGACATCAAATGTTTAAATACAATCCTAAAGGGATTTATCAAACTATATAATTGATTTTAATCAATTAATTGTATAGTTTAAATAAAAAATGAAATCTAACCTATTCCCCTACATGGCTAAATTAATTAATTGATTGAATTAATAAATCCTAATATCTTTCAACATGAATTTGAGGAACCAATGAGAATTGAGAAAGCAAAGCACATGGATCACTCCTAATTTGCAATCTTAATCACTCATTTTGAACTTTCAATCTCAATCACTCAAATTTGTCTCTTTGTTCCAAACTTTGAGACAAAAATTTAAATTGTCCCCCCATTTGAAACCATTTGAAATCCTATCACCTAACCAAGGCTTAATCATGATCAATTGACTCTACCCCCTACACTTGGGAAAATCAATAGAAGCTATTTTAAAAGCATCAAATCTTAGAAATTTGAATGCAAATCATATAGATTATAGCCATTTTCATAGCAATTGAGAGCATTACAAAGCAATTGAGAGCATAATTGATCATTTTTCATAGCAATTGAGAGCATTTGAGTTCATTAATGAAGCAATTGAGAGAAATTGAGACCTAGATTACGCATATCTTTATCATTTTCTCATTCTAGGACTGTCATTAGTAGAGATTAAGGCTGAGAGCTCTATTAACATGCTTAGATAGAGATCCATGGGATGCTTATTGATTTGTGTGCAATTCTTAGTTTAAATTGTCTTTATTAATCCATAGGATTGCTCATAAATAAACTAATCTCATGAAGGTGTATTTCATTCACACACAAATGACACCCACCATGGGGATTTGAGTCTTTTTTCATCATATTTTGTGTGTGTTTTCCTTCATTTTTGTGCTAACTTTGCAGGTTTCAGGTCAAATGACGCCTACGAGCAAAATAATGATGCCTGCCAGCAATGAAGTGATGCTTGAGGAATTCCTTCTCTTTCTATCTTAACTTATTTTCATTCCTGTCAGATAAAGTGTGCCACATGTGCATGTAAAGTGATGCTTGCTACTTGGGAAATAACGCCTATAATCTTTCTTTTACTGCCTATGATCTTTTTTGTTTCGCATTTAAGCAGCTTTACAGTGCCTGTGATTTGTCTTAAAACGGTTGTAATATGTTAAGTAACATCTAGTTCACTACAAAGTAACTCCTAGGTTACTACAAAGCAACGCTTAACACACTTTAAAATCATGCCTACTAGCTGTAAAATGACACCTACTATTGTCTATGCTTTATTGATTTCAGATTGATAAATTTAGTTTGCTAACTCTCTATTTTTGGGTTTTCTGCAAATGAAGAGACATTTAAAGGTGCAGAAACCTGAAGTTAGGATCAAAAGGCCAAGCAAGGAGGTAAGAATTCAAAACAAGCACTCAAAGAAAATTCATAGTGATTTAATTTTGGAGGATTTAGAAAAAGAGTAGGAATTATATGAGCATTACATTAAAATCAGTAGTGCTTACAAGAAAAAGTTTCTATCTCTCAATTGATTTTATGCATTAAGTCCTTAAGTTGTTTTTTGCAAATTTTGCTAAGGAACTTAATTGCATTTTCAATTCCAATTTAAGGTTTTCTTCACTTTGTTTGGTTTTGTTGGACTAAATTTGTTGGAGGACATGGAGGGGGAGTGATTGCCACTAGGTGAGTGAGAAAAACAAGCAAAACACCTCAAAAAAGTGCCTAGCCTTTGCTAGCATTGAAAAGAGGTATTTTTCACATCAAACTTGCTTTCTTTAAATTGTGGCATTTCTTTTATATCTAGCTTAATAGGGACACCCTATTATTTCCCATTCTGAAAAAAAAATTAGGTATATGCTCTCAAATTTTTGAAGTTGATAAAAAAGCCAAAAGTGTTGCATTCAGGTGGTAGAAAGAAAGTGAGGAAATTGAACCAAACATTTCATATTTTAAGAACCTCCTTGTCAAGAGGTTGAAAAAGAAAAAAAGGTGTTTGAAGTGTTTGGAATGAAGGAAAACAATTGGGATATGCTCTTCACTCTTTGAGTGAATCAAATTCCCAAACTTGTTTGACTAAGTTCAATTTTTGCTTTTTATATACATGCTAGATAAATTAGAGGCTTAGAGGGTCTGCCTCCCAAGTACATCCTTAAGAGGACAGTGTAAGGGAACAACCCAAAGTGGGATACACTCACTTTAGCCGTGAGACTATCTGATCCAATATAAAAAAATACTCTCTTCCTTAATGGGTTGTAGTGACCAAATTGTGCTTAAGTTTCTTCACTTCCTCTAGTAGTCCTTTGGGATTGCGCAAAATCATACTTTCGTGTTGTGGGAAGCCTGCAAAGGGGGTATAAGAACTTTTCATATTTTAGAACGGAGGAGTTAAATAAAACCTTGTTAAGTAGCAAGCTACCTTTTAGAGCCATATTTTTAAAAGCCAAATCTGACTCTAGGTAGATTGTTTGGAAGATATTCTTGTACAAGGCCCGTTAAGATGACCGAGAATATACACTTAGTGTGTTTTAGGGTTATGATGCAAACTTGATGTGTGTGATGTGTTTGTATCTACATTTTCAAGCAAGAATACCAGTTGACAGATCTGATCATAGACTTAATATTTTTAATATCTTAAAAATTGTAAAAAACCAACCTGATCTGCAAAGCGCCATGTACAACAGTTTAAATAACATCTGCAATACTTTCTGTGACCCCTATACAACTGAAAAAATTCTTATCACTGATGAAGTACCACCTAAGTCATTGGAAACTGACACCTACAAAAATTTAAACGCTGCCTACAAGCAGACAAACACCGACTGCAATCTGCAGAGTGCCGCGTACAATAATTCTAGTAAACACCTATATAGTGTAAAGTCATGCCTAAACTATAGGAAAGTGATGCCTAAAAAAAAAGAAAGGAAAATAAAGGACATTTCTTGAGGGCTTGAAAACAATCTGATTATATTTTTGGATACCCATTAAAAGATTTTACCTATTCATAAGTTCAGTTTGATCAGAATCCCCCATTATTAGACAACTCACAAAATCATTAAGGGATTGATCAATCAAGTGATAAAAAGCCAAGTTTTTCTTGATCTATTCTCATGTCAACTTTTACCCAATCACACTACATCAAGTCTACCCTACAATCCGACAGAACTTATCTAAGGCAGGAGATTCCTTTTCCTAGTGATACTTTTACTTATTCACACCCAACTCAACAATCTAACAAAGAAGTAAAACCAAACATGGATTTCCCATTTGGAAACATGGATCCTGACCTAATCAACAATACCAATAGAGATAAAATCAATAATAATGGAAATGGCGAGGTCAATAATAATGGGGCCAATGGAAGAAGAATTGACCCTAACAATCAAGGGGTAGACCCTGTTAGGGATTTTTCATGTATGAACCACAGTGCTTGAAATATCTATTTGAACCTTGTACTTTCTGATTCTGATTCAGAGACAAGAAAAGCCTAATTGCTAAGGACTGGATAAGGTCCTTCTTCATTTTTGAGCTCCACAAATACTCAGGCAGGTTTTACCTTTCAAGATGGCTGTTAACACAGTATTTGTTGATGTGGACACTGATTTGTCATGTATCTTTACTGAACAAACTTATAAATCACCTTGTAAATGGCCAAGCATAATCATATACAGGGTTTAACCATACAAATCATAATATTAAATATGACAAAAAACCAGTGATGCAAGGATTTCAATCCTTCTTCCTTTTCTTGTACGAGGGATAACCTAGTTGATTCACTCCTCAAGGAATCAATAATATGGACAGTGTCCTGCTGACAGAGGTCCTTCACAAGTTTAGCTTGTATGTTCTTAGTAACAGAGTGTTTTAATTGATTTGGTTTTGATAGCTTGAAAAATCTTAGACACAGATAGATAATCAAACTATTTTCTGAACCAGTGCCTATCCTTTGGGCGGCAGAGTCAATAATAAGCAAAGGTATCACAGAAACAAAATACACTGAACTGCCTTATAGTTCAAACAATTAGGATAGGTTGCCTTACAAAATATCTTGTCACCTCAAGACTATTGTATCAAATCCTTAACAAATTAGTATGCTCCTTGAAATCACTCACAACATTTAATCCTTTCCTTGAAAGAAACTTGTAAACAATTAAATGGTTACCTTATAACTAGAGTGTTACTGAATACCTGATAAACTTTAACACAGAAAAGCATACACACAAATTAAAGAGACAATAGTAGAAAAGAGTAAAATTGCACCGTATATTATTTATGTGATCCAGCTTGTTGTACATGAAAGATTACACAGCTTAGAAATATAGATAAAAATCCAGAAGATTTGAACTCTGTGA
>MU223160.1:2204644-2218781 GCA_018584345.1 Thuja plicata
CAGGAACTAATAACCTACCCAGACCACATGTCCAAGGGTTTGAAATAGGGATAGGCTTATCAGAATTTTTATAAAAATATGTAAAAAGAGAGTAACCTGTTGTGCCCGGGGTTGCAGCATCTCTGATATCCATGAAGTCATCCTTAAAACACCTGCATCAATCTTCCTGTTTTGTGTTGAACCTGGCAAAAGCTGGAGAAATTCATCAGAGTAGCTGGGTTTTCCTTTTTGTTCTTCTCCACTGCCTCCACTTGTTGAAGCAACGCTCACAGCCCTACTCATCTCAGCAAGTACCTTGAATTTCTTTCCTTTAACCGATATTGGAACAAATCTAATCTCCAATATCAGCTGTTTTCTCTGAGCACAATCCTCTGCAATTTTAAAAATCTCTGCTTACTTTGAATACACTGCAACTGCTCAAAATATCACTTTTCACTGAAAACAATCAACCTGGCTCTGAAAACTTGAAAGTACGGTGAACAAGAATGAATGTACTATCCTCTTTTTATAGCCATATGATTCAGAGTACATAGCTCATAATTTGGAAACGTCAGTTCTGCCATTAAGTTGCCATGCCGTGAACTTGAAAAACCTAGCCGTAGTTGCATGAAGTTGATAGGAAATCAAATTTTCAAATATGAATCCTTGGCGCAATCATAAAATGTTTAAGACAGCTGACATGTAATCTTCTGATTCGTTCTCTGTCATACATCTTAGCTACCTTTTGTGCATAGTAATCAACATTCAAGTTTCTGATTGGTTGCCGAGGATTCATCCTGTCATGTCAACCACTTGCCACCGCTTTTTAGATCTCATAATCAGGCGACCACGCGATTGTAGGAAGTCTCTTTGTCGCGATCCCTTGTTCTTAACTATGGTTCCATTCTCAGACTTGGCGACAATGTACTTTCTTTACCTTGGCTGACTCAAGTCATCTAGCGATCAGGCGACACAAGTGAAACCGAAGTCGCGAGGTGTTAACCTTAACTCATCTTTCTTTTCCAGACTTGGCGACTAGCCGTTACTATTAACCTTTTCAGTTATCACTTTGTCGCTGGATGCTTACTTTTCAATTCAAGTCCACACGACAACCTTTATTCGCTCAGTCGGGAGATGAATTTAACTTGACCTCAACATATAGCACATGCCTTTTCTCTATTTATAGCGACTTTGCGACATACCCTAATTTCCAAGTCGGGAGGACTTTTTCCCTGGGACACTTTTGTCTCCAGACATCGTGACCACCGTAAGATCTTTTCATTCCTTCATCCAACGGCTTGCGCGTAATCTCTTAATATTTTCACATACCCTTAAGTCATTCAGAGAATTCGCGACTAAAGGCAACATACCTTAGTCTCATAATCGCTTAATCCTTTTCTCTCTTCTGGCAACCTCCCGACAACCCACTTACATCGTGACAGATGTCAACTGCTCATTGGTTTTACTTGTTACATATTGAAGAGTTGAGTCATCATCCTTTCTGGCGACATCCCGACTGAGTAATGCCGCAAACATCAAATGGTTAGTCGCGTAGTCTGAGCTGTTAACCCTTAACCGCCATTTGATCTCAAGAGCACACGACTGAAGCAAAACTTAACCGTGAACCTTGGGCTGATCTGGCGACAACGCGACATGAAGTAAATTGTGAAGTCTAAGAACGTTTGTCATAACTGCTGATTTCTCTTGCGATCACCCGACTAACAGTGGGTCCCATTTTTCATAAAGCTTGATAACACGGATATCCCGCGACTACCCGACTAACAAGATATCGCTAAGTCTTGAGAAGCTGAAGGAATATTCTATTTTTTAATGAGACTATGCGACTCAAAGGAAAAGAAAAGTCAGGAGAGCATTTAGAATATTCATCCCAGGTAACGCGACGAGGCGACTTAACTTAAAGCACATGTCTTAAGTGACTGAAAAAGGTAACGGTGAAATATAAGACACGACCTAGGGTTTCAAATGCATCATTTTAACACTTGGATACTAGGGTTTTTTAGGGTTCTTTGCAATTTTGGCAAGGCTTTAACTTGAACACCTTAAATTTAACAGAAGGCAAGACGAGGAACAAGGAGAACCAGCAAAAACATGAAATACAACCAACAGACCCTAACAAAAATGGTGAAAATATTGACCCTAATGATGAAGAGGCTACCAAAGAGAAGGTTAATGAAGTGGTTCAAAGCCCATTATTCATAAAACTTATAGAGAAAGTATTGGAACGAGATAGGGAAAAGTATTTTTTAGACCTAGCACAAGAAGGGACTAAACTCCCTCACAATTATGATGTTGATCAATTGAAACAAAAATAAGATGAAGCAAATCCTATTAAAATCATGAATAAGAAATTAAAATTATTCCAAATGTAGTTGGATAGAATGAAGCAAGTAGGGGCTCCTAAACCCTTTTCTATCAAGGTATTGTGTCCATTTTCATTCACCAAGACACTAATTATGGTCCCATTCCCTAGCAATGTTGTTTTTCCTAAGTATGATAAGTAAGAAGGAGCATCTGATCCTCAAGATCATCTAAGGGAGTTTTATGCATTGAGCTTGGAGTTCATGGATGACACAATATATTTAAAGATGTTATTCCCAATAAGTTTAGGAGGCATGGCAATGGAGTGGTTTTCTAAGTTACTCTCCGACATTCGCACTTTTGAGGAATTGGCCTCCAAGTTCATAACTCATTATTCTTATAATATCAAACATGAGGTTACAATGATTAATTTATGTAATACCAAGAAATGTGAGGGAGAATGATTCCTACTTTTCCTATAAAGGTGGAGAGCGGTATTTGCTAGATACCCTCGAAGTGTGCCTGAAAAGGAGAAGATGGATATCTTCATTAATAGCTTGAACAATGAGAAGAATTATCAGTTAAGATTACAATGTCCTACGTCTTTACAAGACCTAATTAAGAACTGAGTTACTATGGAGGAGGTATTATTCAAAAGTGTAGAACTTAAAATTTATAAGGATAATAATTATTCTAGCAATAATATGTCCAACAACAATCAAAATAGGAATCCTCCTAACAATAACCGATATTGGATGAGGAACAATAACAAAGGTGTGGTTAATGATGGAGTTGTGGAAGCAAATAATTTGAAGGCCACTCCTTTCACCCTCAAAAGAAGACCTACTAAAGTTAACAATGCAAGTCAAGCACCCAAAGTGTCTTTCAACAATAACAACAATAATAACAACAACTTTGGGAACAATCAAGAGGCCAATAAGCCTAAACCTTTCTTTGCACCATCGCCTAGAAGGAAGTTCACACCCTTGGGTGAACCACTTGAGAATGCATTGAGAACCCTTATTTCTAATAATATTATTGACTTACCTAGGGCTCAACCCTACAAACCACAAGTGAATCCTACTTGGTGGAGTGAGTGCAATCATTGTGAATACCATAGGAATTGAGGACACAAAACAAATGATTGCAGGCGCCTAAGACATGTGGTGAAATATTTGATTGATAATGGTGTAATTAAGGTGGAAGGGCCCCAAAAAAATGAGGATCATATGACCTTTAAAACACCTTTCTTTAATCATGAGAAAGGAGAGTCTTCAAATTTGAACAATCATGGCAACAATTCTAAAGGTAACAATAATGTCAATTTTTCTCATCATTATGACAATACTATCAATACCTTATCCAGACATGAGAATGTTGTTAATATTGTGGTGATAAAGGAACAAACCAAAATGGATACTTCTAATGCTATCACTAGGGGGAAAGCATCAAGGATTACCTACAAGGGGGTGCTCCTAAACCTATTGTTCCTACACAATCAACTATTTTGGCTAAACAAACATCTACTACAACAAAGCCTTATAGTTTGGTTGATCAATTGCAAAAGACTCCAACAAAAATTTCTATTTTGGAGTTATTAAAACTTTCTCCAAATCACAAGGAGATCTTGGAAAAATCTCTAGTGGAGACTAATGTTCCTATAAACTTAGAGCAAGATAAGTTTCAAAATATGGTAGGACATCTTGTTGCACCACATTGCCTTTCATTTTTAGAACAAGATGATATGTCCATTACTCATCCTCAAAATTTTCCCTTGCATATAAAAGTTTTAATCCAAAGGAATAGGGTCAAGAGAGTCCTTATTGATGGAGGAGCTGGTCTCAACATTTTCACTTTGAACCTTGTCAAGTATTTAGGGTTATCCAAATCATCTATTGATCCTAAAAATTAGATTCCCATCAAGGCTTATGATGAGGAAGAAAGATCTTTGAAATGCATGATAGTTTTACCCATTCAAGTTGGACCTATCAAGAAAGACACATTTCAAGTCCTTGACATGATGTTAAATTATAATATCTTATTGGGAAGGCCATGGATTCATGAGATGCAAGAGGTTCCTTCCACCTATCATCAATGTATTAAATTTCCATACATGGGTGAATAAATCACAATTGGAGGAGATTCTAATCCCTTTCAATTGCAACACATTGAAACCTCTTCATGAGATATTTATTCCTCATAATAGGGAAGGTATCATTCCTAATGTCACCATTGAAGAAGCTAAAGAGGAAGGTCCTAAGTTAAAATCAAATGCTACATCTACTTCCAATCCTAATCAGACTAACTCATCTACATCAACTAAGGGAAAGGAGAAAGTGAGTTATGAGGGTCAAAGTTATAATGAAAATTCAGTTAAAAATTCTACACCAAAGGTAAAAATTTTGAAACCCTCCAAGGATGAAAGCGAACAAACCAAGAAGGATCATTACCAAAATATGAATGAGATGATGCATAATTTTTAAAAGCAATGTAGAATCAATTCCAAAGGAGTGGGGGAATATTTCGTTTCCCTATTTGATTTGCCAACTTCCCCAAAGACACATGGGAAACCATCAAGTACTCATCAAACTCACAAGTATAACTCTCATTTTGTAAGAGAGAGTGACAAATCAGCCATAGAAAAGGAGTACAATGAAGTTTTACAATGACTCTACAAAGAGGAAGACACTTCAAACAATCCCGTTGAAAGAGTGAAACATATCAATATCCAAACTGATCAATATGGAAAGGGATTTCAAATTATGCAAAAAATAGGATAAAAGGGAAGAGGACCCTTAGGAATCAGGAATATAGGATTGCTAGAACCTATTGAACCTCCTTGGAGGTCAAAGGATGAGAAATCTAGAATAGGGTATCAAGAAAAAGGAGAAAGTTCAAGCCCTATGCATGATTTTCATAAGCATGTGCACATGGTAGGATGTGAGAGAGGATGATTCTGGATACTATGAGTGGGAATCTCTATCTGAAGACTCTTGTCATGATAAAGAGGTTGATGTTATTCACACTTATGATACCATTCCTAATGCCAAAAGTCAAAACAATGAGGATAAAGGTTCAAATTCTACACAAGCATAAAATGAGCCTCAAGAACCCAATATAGGTCAAGCATCTAGTGGAAACCAATGGATAGGTGAACCTTAGATACATTTTTTTTGGGGGGGGGGGGGGGGGGGGGGNGGGGTGGGAGGTTTATTCAAATGTTAGGTTCAATCCACACACATTCTTTCCTATGGAAATTCACGAGAACTCTAGTGAAGAAAATTTTGATCCTACTTCCATGGAACACCTCGAGAAAGCACATGTTATTGACCTAAGTGATACAATATACAAACCCTCAAAAATGGTCATGTCCTTGAATCCTTCGAATGACAAATTTCCTTATGAGTCTTTAGCCCTTCTTCATCCCAAACTCATTGATTGGAACTTAACCAAACCAAATGACCTACTATACTTTCCCAACAACAACTAAATGACCCATATCTAAATGCGGTTGAGCCATATTCTTCCACCAACAAATACAATCTGGACATGATAAAGGTAGGGGTCCAATCTCTCAATCCACAAAATAAAAAAAAGAAATTAAAAAAATGGGAAAGTCTAGTGGTGAAAACCACCATGTGGCAGTACTAGACCCTAAAAAAGTAAAAATATCAGATGTTTCCAAAGGTGAAAACCCAATTGTGGCACATAAGTAAGAGAGGTTGGAAACCCTACCAGAGCATGATGATGAGATATCTCCTATTCTCATAGAGACAATGAAAACGTTTAACATTGGAACCAAATTGGAACATAAGTTTATTCACTTAGAAGCATCATTAACCCCATCAGAAAGGAAGGAGTTCATCGAATTCTTTCAAGCAAAGAAAATCAACTTTGCATGGTCATATGTAGACATGCCCAGATTGGATCCAAGTTTTATAATGCACCATCTTAATGTAAGTCCCATCTTATTGAAAACATACTTGGTAAACCCACCTATTTTGATTCCTCCCATCAAAGGAAAACCCTTACTACTATATATTTCAACAACAAAGAGATCTTTAGGCATTTTTTTGGCACAAGATGATAAGGAAGGAAAAGAAAGAGCTATTTACTATTTAAGTAGAACCTTGATCAAATATGAATTGAACTATAGCTTCATGGAAAGATCTTTTCTAGCAGTGGTTTTTGCTTCACAAAAACTGAGACATTACATGTTGATGCACAAAGTGAAGTTGATTGCAAAGATTGATCCCTTAAAGTATTTGCTTAATAAAATAACCCTAAAAGGAAGAATTGCTAAATGGGTGATGGTACTTAGTGAATTCAACATTGAGTATGTGGACCAAAAAGCTATCAAGGGCCAAGTCATAGCCAATCAATTGGCTGAAAATCCGTTAGTCTCTACTCATCCTATCCAAGCTGAATTTCCAGATGTAGAAATAGTCAACGTGGAAGCCAAGACATGACAATTATATTTCAATGGATCCTACACTCAAAATGGTTCAGGGGTTGGAATTTTATTAATCACACCAAAAGGGTACACCATTCCAAAATCTTATAAACTTTTGTTCCCATGTAAAAACAACATTGCAGAATATGAAGCTTTAGTCATAGGTATCAAAATGGATTTAGAATGGAACGCCATAGAACTACAAGTTTATGGGGACTCCCAATTTGTCATCAATCAAATCAATGATGAATATCAAAATAAGAATGAAAAATTGATGCCATATAAGAGTATGGTAGACGATTGGAAGAAACACTTTTCCTTAATCACACTTGAGCAAATTCCAAGGGACAAGAATAGAGTTGCAAATGCTATGGCTACTTTGGCTTCATTACTACGAATGCTTGATCAAAATGTGAGGTACAAATTCTTGGTGGAAGAGTTAGTGAAACCAGATTTTGACCTACTTGACACCTAAATCATTTCCCTTATTGATGGACATAAAAAACCTTGGTATGGACCAATTTATTCCCATCTCAAAGACCAAGTTTTACCTATAGACCAAACTCGTGCCCAAAAATGAAATTTTATACGACAAGTCACTCTTTATACCATACTATTAGACACACTGTATCACAAAGGTCTTGAAGGAATGCTTCTTAGGTGTCTAGAGAAAGAGGAATTGAAGTTAGCTTTAAAAGATGTTCATGAGGGGATTTGTGGGTCACATTCAAGTGGGTTGAATTTAGCTAAGAAAATCCTTCATATGGGGTATTTTTGGAAAACTTTAGAAAAAGATGCTTTCCACTTTGTCAAAGTGTGTGCGAAATACCAATACCATGGAGACATGATCCATGCACCTACACAATAATTAAATCTGTTTATCACACCATGGCCATTTTTCCAATGGGGTTTTGATCTTATTGGAATCATTTACCCACCTTCTTCCAATGGTCACAAGTATATCATAATAGCAACATAATATTTTACCAAATGGGTAGAGGCCGCACCTTTGACAACTACCAGCGGAAAATAGATTTCTATGTTTATCCTTAATCACATCATTTATAGATATGGTGTTCCTCATGCCATCATCACAGATAACAGAAAACAATTCAAGAACAAATATGTGGATGAACTATGTGAAACTTTTCATATAACACACCATTCTTCCTCCATTTACTATCCTCAAGGTAATGGACAATCCAAAGCTATGAACATGAATATTCTCAAAATCTTGAAGAGATCGGTTGACAAATCAGGGAGAGATTGGCATGTTCAGATAAACCCAACATTGTGGGCATACATAACTAGCATTTGAACACCTACCAAAGCTACACCATTTTCATTAGTTTATGGGGAAAAAGTTGTTCTCCCTTTGGAGGTTGAAATCCCATCCTTAAGAGTCTCATTACATGGATTAATCAATGATGAGGATTATAGGGTCGCCCAACTTCAACAATTAGAATTATTGGAAGAACATAAAACACAAGCTTATCAACATTTGAAGGTATATCAAAACAAAATCTCAAGGAATTACAACAAACATATCAAACCAAGAAACTTTCAAGTGGGAGACTTAGTGTTAAGAGAAAACCCTAAAAACCAAGCAGATAGAGAAAAGAAGGGAAAATGGGAAGCAAATTGGCTTGGAACTTTTGTAATTGCTTCCTCTTTTGGAATGGGGACCTACAAGCTAGCTAATTGTGAGGGTGATGAGTTGCAAGAGCCTATTAACAACATCCATCTAAAGAGGTTTCATACCTGATCAGATGAAAGAGTATAGGAGGAAAGAGTATCAAATGAGTGTGTATCCGATGATTTCAGCATCATTCTTTGTACATGAGAAAAGTTTCAAAAAATCCAAAACATGAGAAAAGTTCAAAATCCAAAAACATGAGAAAGATCAAAAAGTCAAACAATGGAAAAGCAGAAAATAATTAAAAAAGGAGAAAATTGAGCATGAAGAAAGAAAAAATATTCAAAAATCAAAAAATGGTTGTCTTGGTGAAAACCTAACAAATAGGCACCTTGATGATATCAAAAATTTGAAAAAGAGGAAAAAAAGAAAAAACAACTGAAAAAGAGGAAAGTGCCTAGGTGAAAACCTAGCAATAGGCGCTTTGGTAGCAAAAAAAAAAAAGGAAAAAAGAGAAAAAAACAATAAACTCAAAAGGTGAAAACCTGGTAATTAGGTGTTTTTTGATCCCTTAGGTCTTTCCTAGTTGCATTTGTACATATTTCCTTTTCATCATCTCATTTGTATATCCTCCATTACATCTGTCATTTGTGCATAGTCATAATAAAGTCTCTCAGCTGCATTATCACATACTAGGTTTCATTTGCCCAAGATTCACAAGGTCACATTTATCACTTGGGGGAAAAGCATTGGTTTTTGGTACACAAGGATTCAAAAGTGCTACATTTTGGTCACATATCAAAGGAGATTTTAAGAACTTCAGAGGAGAGATATTGTTGAACCTTTGATGGATATCATTGTTCAAACCCAAGAATTTAATCTTGTAACTTGATCCTGGAACTTCATGACTTTATAATCAAGATTAAAAATTGACAAAAACCTAAATGATCAAAATGTTTGGGAATTCTATTGAAAATCTTGATACAAGGCAAAACACTTGAAATTTTTTATGATTTTCATTGCATTTTGTCATGTCTTTTTAGCTAATCGATGATGTTTTGAATAGATTGGTGATGATGAAGACATGATATTTTCTTGACTCTGAGTGAGTGTTTTGATGAAAATCTACCAACTTGTGTGAATTCATCTAAGGAAGTGGTCATAAAAGAACCAACGAGGACTTTCATATAGGAAGGAGGGTTAACCTTTGTTTGTTTATGCAAAAGGATACCTTGGCTATTTAGATATTCCATATCTTAATACCAAAATCCAATTGCAACATTGAATCCAATGAAACCGGTATTCATACTCCCATAGTTGTTTATTCAACTAGTGAGGGTTGTACTAGTTTCAAAATGGTTACCAAACGCGATGAAAGTGGTATTCATATCATCATGATGTGGTCATTGATGGTTGTACTTGCTCCTAGTTCCCCAATGCTCAATGATGAAAATATATCTCTTTTGCATTTCTTTCACAAAACGATAATGACAGTTATTTGCATTGCATTGCATTTTCATGTTAGATTAATTGCATATTTAAAGGATTTTCCAAGTTCAAGAGGGTTAATCAATTTTGGGGGTTCAATTTCAATTATCTTATTTCAATTCAATGATGTGAGATTATCTTTTGCATTCATTCATAGCATTAATCATTAATCATTATCCATTATATCATAAAATCAAAAGAAAAGAGAAGCATTAATCATTATTCATTTTTACATCCTTTTTAGAGTACATTTCATATAAGTTGCATACATTGAAAATAAAAATCCAAAAAGATAGTTGCATTCATTTTACCATTGCATTGCATAAACCATTACATTCATTATAAAAATGACAACAACATATAGAAGTAGTTGCATAAATCATTTGCATCCATTTATCTATGTCATATATAAGATAAACTACATCCATAGCATAATAAAAGTAAATTCATCATAGACATCATATATAAAGAAATATCACATCAACATCATAACAACATCATGGGAATCAAAGATCATCATCAAATAAATGTGCATAAAAAATGTGCATCAACATATGTATATCAAGATACATCGACAAAATGATACATCATCAAAGTCCTAATAAAAAATAAATATGATACATAAATGCATATCTAGAGGATCACTATCAATTTGTCTCACGACCTAGTAGGGGCACCTGATCCATCACCTGATCCATCTCTAGTACTTGTATCACATGTACCATTAGGATCTCTATCACCTGATCTATCCTATGTAGTCAGAAGTACCTGGCAAGTGTTATCTATACTAGGCCTCTATGCCATCACCGTCATAAAGTGTTGCATCATGCTAGATAACTGATCAATCTGACCGCTCATCGATGTCATCCCATCCTCTAAGGTCCTCAGATCCTATGTCAAAGCATCTATAACCTGTGATGCAAGATGTACCTATGGTGCAATAGGAATTTGTGGAGCTACCTGCGGTATAACAAGAATCTATGGAGAAACCTATTGTACAATAGGAATATGTGGAGGAACTTGCTGTGCAAGAACCCGTCCCTAAAGAGGAGCCCAAACCTGTGGTCCTAGACCCTATATAGAAATAGATTTATGTACCTTCCTTGCAACCCTCTATCTCTGATGACCCCATACTGTAGATGGTATGGGATGAACCTGTCTCTATCTTAGCTAACCATATCCACCACCCCTAGCCCTCACATGTCCACCCTGTATCCGAGGTCCAACCTGTCCTCTGCCTAAAGCTCTTAGAACCCTAGGAGCTCTCGGTACTTTAGGAGCTCATTGTCTTTGTACTCTCAGACCACCACCTCCACCACCACCATATCCACCACCACCATCAAATTTATTATCCATATCAGGAATAGGCTCTTCTAGATCAGTAAATATCATAAATCTGTGTTGAGAAAACCACTCTCTATACTCAACAGACACTCTGACATCAGCAACATAATCCAACATGTCCCATCAGATAAATCCCAATCTATCAATCTTAGTGCAGGAAAACTCATAATCTACCTGATCTCCCCACATGGATCGCTCTACCTGTACACATGCATATAAGGCCATACCCTGAGGCATATCCTATACTCTATCGTACTATCGAAAAAATATACCAAAGAAGAATCTCTCAATCGCAAGTGGTGATTGAATAATCATCCAATGAGGGGAAAACATGTATGGAAGCTCATCATCATCCTCTCTCCATCCCTCATAACCAAGGTAAGGTCTCCTGATGACCTGATCTATATCATCAATCCTAAAAAGCTAGTACTCAAGCTTTCCCAAAATATGTTGGACAACCATACCATCATAAAGGAATGCATAAGGCCATCCTCAACCTTGCACTTGAGCTGCTATCGGTCTTTTCACAGGGATATGATCTCAATTCCATAACTATAACATAATAGCACCTGCTAATAAAGATGCACTAGCTCAAAATACAACCTCTTGAAAATCATGATATAAATGTGCTAAAACATAGGAGCCCCAATCAAACTGCCGAGGATGTGCAAGCAAGTCCTCCAAGATCTGACCCTAGCCAACTAAAAAATCTGTGACCTCGTCGATTAGGGAGAAGTAATCCTCTAATCACTGCACCTAACACTGCTAGAAAAGTAGGAAATGAAGCAAACTATGCCCATGTAATAGTGTCATCTCCAATCGTATCATCTCCAAACACACGTTTGCATACACTGCCATCATAAACCTGATCGTAGTAAACCCACTCTCCTCAAGTCAGGATACGCAACAATCTTTAAACATCCTCGGGCATGATCATCATGTCATCAAGGGGTGAATGAAAAGTATTATGTTCAGAGTGCCAACGCTCTGCCATAGCTGTAAGTAAACCCTGGTTCAGCTGAAACTGAGGAATATCAAGAAGGAAACCCAAATGACACTGCTCTAACACACATGTCTCTAGACCAGTCAACTCACCGACCAAATCAAGTATCCAATAAGCTAGATTTCATACATACAACTTACGAAAATATGCCTATTTTCCAAACAAGTGAATCATATCAGTATCATTATATCAGTGGATCATTTCAAGTCAATCAAACCAATCAAATCGATCCTTTTCTCTTTTTGAGTGCATCAACCTATTGTTCCTAACTCTAGATCTTGAGAAGGGACCAATATGATCAGTTATCCTATCAATCAGTTTTCTACCCAATCAGATTGACATATCAAACATCCATTTATGTGATTATTCTAATATCCTAAACACTTGGTCACATTACTACACACATCTATCTATCTTTAAAATCAATCCAGTAATCCAGACGTTCAATCAAAAAGCAGTTTGATCTTTCTAAATTAGGTTTTCATCAAAATTTCATTGCAGGCATCACTTGGCATAGTGTATGTGTCATTTCATATTAAGCATCATTTAATATATGACAGGCATGATTTGATTTATTGGAGGTGCCACTTTACATTCTACGTGTCATTTTATCATCCTACACATCATTTCAAGCATCTTAGGCGACATTTAAAATCTACTTTTTCCCTAGGGTTTGATAGGAAAAAATTTATTGATCAAAGGAAAGTTTTGACCTAACTAACACACTCTATTTTACTACGCATAGGCATCATTTAACTATGCGAATACATCATTTAATGTGTCTAGGTGTCATTTAAACTATGGTATGCAGAATTTGGATAAAACTATTCTAGAAAGCATGTTTAAAAGCAATAAATGAGGTCAAAACAAAGAAATAAATGCACTAAGAGGTTCAAAAGCACTTACCAGAGGTCCATATTCAGGGGGTCTCTGATATCGGTGTGTTCACTTGAACTGATGCTCTCAAATAGGGACCACCATCGCTATCAATCTCAGCAGGATCAGAGCAAAATATCGATAGTAAAAAGTGAAAATGAATAGTAAAAATGGGTTTTTCAACCTATTTAAGCTATTTGACCTAATTTTAGAGAGATTTTTGACCTAGGTTGACCTAATCTACATTTTCTTCACACTGGGGCATGTTTTTTGTCAGGATCATCATCAATGTTTTTCAGAAATGAAAACATATTGGATCTATTCTTTATCAGTATCATCATCTTTTCCTTCAGGACATCAATTTGTTTTCATTTTTGAGGGGGCATTATCACAATATCAAATCAGGATCTGCATCAAACATCAAACTAAATCTGGGGCATTAAAATTTTAAACATCATCAGTGGGGCATTCTGCAAATTATCAAATTAGGGTATTGCATCAATTTTCAAATCAGTTGTTGTAATCAAATTAGGTTTTTATCAATCGAATCAGCTTTTGTATCAATCAATTAGGTATCAAAATAGTGATCAGGACATGAAATTTTATTTGAATCAATGTGCTTCACACATCAATTCAAAGAGGGGCATTTGTAGACACCTAAAACTGGGCAGGTGTTCTCTAATCAAACAAATCTGCAAATCTCAGCAAAATGCTTCAAATCTCATCAAAATGGATCAAATCAATTCAAATGGACATTTATAAATCAAATTGGGATAAAATAATTCAAATCAAAGGATTAATTAATAAATGACATCAAATGATTAAATACAAGCCTAAAGGGATTTATCAAACTATATAATTGATTTTAATCAATTAATTATATAGTTTAAATCAAAAATCAAATCTAACATGTTCCCCTACATGGCTAAATTAATTAATTGATTGAATTAATAAATCCTAATATCTTTCAACATGAATTTGAGGAACCAATGAGAATTGAGAAAGCAAAGCACATGGATCACTCCTAATTTGCAATCTT
>MU223160.1:2226985-2247145 GCA_018584345.1 Thuja plicata
TATATATATATATATGTATATATATATATATATATATGTATATATATATATATATTGGTGGTTGAAATGCCAAGGGCAACCAATGTTCTTGTCTTGTTCTACCCAAGTTGACGTACCTAGGTGCTTTCTTCATGACAACTCCAAATTTAACAAGGTTGTGCGGCTCTACCTTCTTGAGTTCCATAATTAACATATTCCATCACTAGACAAGGGCCTCTTTTACAATCTGTCCCTCATTAGATGTCATTCCCTCAAATTCTCTATGAGTTTCTTCTTGCAAAGGAAGAATCCTATTCCTATAACTATCAGTGGGAAAACCATAGACTAACCTCAACCAATCATAATTAAGGGTTCTAGGATGCCTACTTTCTGGTGTTAAGGGTAACATAATATTTCTTTCTTTCTCTCTATAGGACATACATTTTTCTCCCATACTGAGTTCATTTTTTATCCATGACATGAGCGATCTGAGATGCATATCACCTATATAGAGTAGAGGATTCCATTTTGTATCCAATGGTACTGCACAATTATAAAGACACAATTCATAAAGTAGATTCCTGACTGCTACAAGAGATTTCTAAAAATATGGTAGAATTCATGGGGTGTGTCTAAATCAAGACTGAGGTCTCTGATGTGTCTAAATCAAGACTGAGGTCTCTGATTATTCTCATGAGCCTGAATAACAAATATTGCTCTTTGAGACACATGGCATAAACCCTTGGGGGTGCCCTACATTCCATGAGTTGAGGGACCATGCTTGCATTAGTTTCTACCTTATTCTCAAGGTATTCTATTTCATGTTTTTGATCATCAATTATCTTCTACATTTTGGTCCGCTTAATTTCCCACTCAGTTTGTTTATATTGCATTTCTTTGAAAAAGTCTAGAGATAATGAACTATAGATTAAATAACCAGGAGGATTATGATAAAAAAATCTTACCCTTGTACCTATATTTTTGGTATATGAAATCCTTTCTACTATGAAAATCAATGTGTCCAGCCCTTGCAACTCAATATTTTCTATTGACTGACTTTCCTTTACCTGAGTATCCAATTGTTGCGGCATTGGAGAAGTTTCCTACCTAATTTCCTTAACATTCATAGCTTCAATTGTTTCATCAAATACCACAAGGGGATCACTTATCTGATTATGTTTTGTAAATGGAGGCTCATTTGATGTAGAGGCTTTGATACTTCCAATCCTTGGACAACAAGACTCTACACCTTTGTATGACAACCCCCAAGGTTTCGCAATGTACCCAAGGGATTCCACTTATTCACATGGGCTTTAATTGATTTCAAGAGTTCAAGAATAAAAATAAGTCTACTAAATGCCTTAGCACCACTTAATCAACTTTTCTAGACAGGTTCTAAGTTCCCTTTACACCCTTTGATAAGATTTCTCCAAACAAGCCAAACACCCAAGCCACCCTCCCTAGGAGCCCTATTTTTCCTGATTTTTGGACAAGACTTTCCAAAATAGTTGAAAATTAAATTGTACATTTAGATACCCATTTGGAAGTTACACAACATATGTGAAAATTAGATATTACTCTTTTGGACCAACTATGCATAAAATTTCTGACTCCAGTATTTCCACTAGGCCTAATTGGGCCACTTTACAAAGAAACTACTAAAAATACTTATCCCTAGACACTATAAATGTCAAAGTTACTATTTATATCTCAAATAAAAGGACTATGGTATTTTTTTGTACCCACAATCTTCCCAAATGGTCAAACTCCAAATCCCTCAGCAAATGGCTCCAAAACCTAGGGCCTTCTAGAAAATGACCCAAAACTCACTTACAGAACTTATCCTTATGGATTAACCATAATTTTGACATTTAATTTTTCTTCCTCACACAAAAACATTCCCTCCTTAAGCCAAATCTCCTACTGCTACACTTATGGCATCAAATTCCATGCATTTTCATGCACCCAAACACTCCAACTTGCCCAAATCGATGATCATATGCATTCTCTATCTTATTCCTGAATTATTGTCCATAATTACATATGATACATGTTATAAATCCATCCCCAAGTCACAGTTAGAATAGAAAGGGGATGGTTACACCATTTTGCTTAAGAAAACAATGTGAAAATGGCTATCTACAACACTTTGATTATATGAAAGAAAAATTCAGAATGAAATCCTTCAAAGATGGATAAAAAAAAACTTAAAATACATCCTATAATGCACATAAATGATCAAAACATGAAATAAGTACAATAAGAGACCAAAATATGCAAGAAACTATGAATTTTATTGCATTTTCAGCCTACAGGTCGTACAATCCCTTCTCCAATTCATTTCTATTCTTTCCCAACCATTCATGGGAATTTTTAGACAAGTTTCAAACTTCCAAAATTGATCCAAAGTGGTTGGAAGTGATTACAAATTGTTTAAGACTCTTAAATGCAACTTTCCACCAAAACACAACTAGTCGTTAATATTCAAAAATTTGAATTTTTAACTTGTGTTTTTGGTATTTTATTGCTTAAAACTTATTAATCAATTTATGGATTCAATTACTAATTGATTATAGGACCTAATTAACCCCATATAATCAAATTAGATCCCTTTGGAACTATTGGCCACCCTTACATCATTTTTGGTCCCAAGTCCTTTACCATGACTTCTAGGACTTATTAATAATTCATTACATTGTTTATTACAAATTGCCATTAAAGTCCTCAATACATCCCAATTCACATTTAGGGATGGTTTACATTTATTTAAATCCATGGTGTCACTAGGTGTCTTCATGGGTGCTCCTGCACCATCATCACCTTCTAAAGGCGAGCCCAAAGGACCTTCTTTTGTTCCTGTATAGTCAGAAAATGGAAGCACTTCCATGGTAGACTGGTTTATCCTTCCGAGTAAGTGGTTTTGGGTCATATCAAGCACCTTGAATGGGTTTCTGATCTAGACTTGGCTTTCCTCCTGTTCTTCCCCTACTTCCACTTCTTTCCAACATGATTTTTGCATCCTGGACTACAGATCTGAGATCTTTGACCTCAGGGTCAGGGTCGACCTTTTGGGTCTATTTTGACCTCAGCCCTGACCTAGGTCAAGGTTGATCTTGACCCTGAACTAGGTCAAGGTCAACCTCAACCTTGACCCAGGGTTCAAATCTCAGAGTCCCACAGTTTCTGGATATCGGTCTTTGAAAAAGTTGTTTCCCACTTTCGGGTCGGCTGTTTCGGGTTCCGAAGCATCGATTCCTAAATTATATTTAATATAGGTCCTCTCCTAGGGTTAAAGGATTTAATGGGAATTTAATTATCCTATGTCGGCCTCCTTAGAAGATTGTGCCCTAATTTCATATAAAAGGGAGCTTTCTCCTCTCATTTTCTCTAAGAGTCTTCTAATCGTGATCAAGCATTTTCAAACTATCTTCAAGTGTAATTCAAGCAAGTATTCAAGCAAGATTTCAAGCAAGCACTCATCCATTCTCAAGCATTCAAGCATCCATTTTCATGAAGGAGATCCATTGGAGGCCATTGAAGGATTCAAGCTACATAGTGCCCTTTTGGTGATCTCTCCATCCACCTTCTTCCAAGCCTATTCCGAATTCAAGAACCCATTCAAGATTTGGTGTTGGAGATCAACAAGAAATTGATTGAAGACATCCTACATCCTACATTCTATATCCATTGGTGCATACATACTTGTGGATTCAAGGATTCGAATCCTCCACAAAGACTTTTACAAGCAAGGTGAATTTATGCATTTACTTTGTCTATTTATGCAATTTCAATTACATATATTTAATGATAATTCCAAAACTGGGGTTTGACCAAGGAAAACCCCTTCAACCCCCAACAAAAAAACCTCTTTTTCTTGTAGATACAGGTTTGCGACTACAGATTTGGACTCAGATCTGGATACCCTTTTCGGTAAACTTTCAGGATCAACGAACTGATTTTCTGTCAGACCTGTGTAGGTCAAGGTCGACATTATTGGGTCAGGGTTGACCTCACCCTTGACCTAGGTCAAGGTTGACCTCACCCTTGACCTAGGTCAAGGTCAACCTCACCCCTGACCTAGGTCAGGGTCGACATTATTGGGTTAGGGTTGACATTTTTGGGTCAAGGTCAACCTTTTTCATAAGACGGTGTCAGATCGGAAAACAATTTCTGGGTTTTTTTCATCTGCGCATTTCCTATTCGGATCATACTTTAGTGTTTCTAGAAACAGAGTATAGACCTTAGAAAAATAAATTCATTGATCTATAATATTTCAAGGTTAGTGCATTTCTCCTATCCATTTCAATTCAAATCCTTAATCATTCTAAATCTATCACACATTCATTCCTTTCCATAAAATGGGGAATTTAAGACTTTCCTCTTTGCTCTCATTTCCAAATGATTGATTCATTTGTGCATTGATCCTTTTTGGGTTCATCAATTTGGATCTTTCCTTTGTGCATCTTGGGATAGAAGAGGAATATCTTATCTTTCCCCCACTTATTTCAAATGTTACATGTTCTTACGTTACATTTTGGTGACCTACATTTTATATGTTATAGTTCCTTTATCTATTTCCATCTTCCTCTATTCATATGATTCCTCAATATTCATGGGAGATGCTTCTTGTGGTCTATCTTCTTATGAAATATTGACAACATGTATTTCTTTTTATGGAACTTCTTGGGTGGACTCATAGTTTTTGATAGGAATTTCTACCACTGGCTCCTCAATCTTCCCTAAATCCTTCATGCTAAGCTGAGAACTTATCCTTTTAGGAGGTTCTGCAGCGGTTGTAGGAAATTTATTTTTGTTTCTTTTACTAGCAGACTCGGCTGCAAGAGATGGTGTTTCTTCTATCTTCCTTTGCTTTGAGCTAAGGATAGAAGATTTATAATTATGCTCTTCCTCAACTTCTTGAACACTTTCATCACTTTTTCCTTTCCCCTTTTCTTTCCTAATGGTTTCCCTAGTCCTTGCAGGGGTTTGTGGTGAAGAGTTAGGAGGAGGGTTTTCAATAATGGTATCTTCAATATTAACAATAGAGGGGCTCTAGAAGATGAAGATCCCAAGGTTATTTTGGAAAAACCCAGATCAGTCTCAACTCTCTGCATTATGGTCCTTCCCCTAGGTCCTACATTTCCCAATTTAACTCTTCTAGAAGTTGTGAGATCATCCTTGGTCATTTGAGAAACATCCCTCAATGACATTTCTACCAACAATTTAATCAGCCCATGATGCATGACAGAGTGAGGTTTACCCTTTTGAGTCTCTTGGTCTCTAATGCTGAGTAGATTATACAAATAATTGGGAACATTTAATGGAAGCCCGTGATACATATGCTCAATAGACTAAAATGCACATAATACAAACAAGAAAACCTACCCTCGCAATTCAAATATCTAATAACATAGACAAACACTTCTACCCAAATGAGAGGTAGTGAAATTCTTCTCGCACCTTGATTATGATTCTGTAGAGAGCAGTCTGAAGGATGCGTAAATTGAGCCCTTGTTTTTCTAGCATCATGTTCTTCAGGACACCTTTCACCTATGGATGGGAGCCTAATTACCTCTGTAATTATTCCTTTTGTGGCATCAACCCTCAACCCATTTACTCTTGCTACACCATTTGAGAATGTGCTAGAAAATTCTCTTGTGATATCATTGTCATAACCATTCAACCTCATAAAGTAATCAAGCCATCCATAATTTCTAAATGGTTGAACACTGACTTGATCTTGAAGTAACATGGTATGAACTATGGGTTCATGCCTCAAAGGCAGTCTCCCCATGGAGGCTTCTTCAACCTCTAAAAATCTTCCAATAATTCCTCAAGAAATACATCTCATGGGCTTTTAATGACAACAAGAATAATTAATTAAGGATCTCATGCATAAGTATCAAAGAAAATATTTAAAGAATTTCAAAAATATTTCAAACGCTTCACAAGTCACATCAAAATATTAGAAAACTGCAAGAGTAAGTGTGATTTAACCTATGATTTGACACTTTTTCAAATTTGTTTAAAGTAGTGTGACGTGGATACGATGACATGCTTGCCCCCTCCTAAAACTAGGACATGTGTCCATGCATGAAAATGGAGGAGGACAGGCTGGACTCCATAAAATGTAATACATATACATTAATTAAATTATGCAGTAATGAATAAATCAAGTGATAATTAAATCCAATTGTGTACCTTTTATGAATGTGAGGAGAGTATTAAATGCAAATTATTTTTACTCATGTCGAGTAGTACATGTCATGACATCATCATTAGAGGTATAGTGGAATCAATTGATGAAGTGGAGTTTGAGTTGGAATGGAAGATGTGTGGCATGAAATGACGATGGGTGATTATTACGAAGAAATAGCACTACCACGATGAGTGGAAATATTTATTATGAGTGCATGCAAAATTGAAGTTAAAGAGATGATGCAAGTGGAAGTCTGTCGACTTTGGCTACAAGAATCTCAGCTTCTCGTTGATTTTCAAATTGTTGTAGGAACTCTTGGTTAGTTGAAGGTTTATGATACAATATAAGTCTATGACCATTCACCAAGACTTTAAACCAAATAGGATCAATTATGGATATTTGTACTAAATCATTATCAAATACTTCCATGATTTCATATGGCCCTAGCCATATTTTTTGCAACTTACCCATGTTTTCTTTATGTATGGAGACATACAACAATACCCAATCTCCAGGAGAAAACTTCATGTCTTTGATATGTTTTTCATGTAATTTCTTGCATTGATTTTGGACTAACTCCATTTGATGCAGGGCTGAAATTATAATTTTATCCAAGGCATTAACTTGCAAGATTTTGGATTTTTTTGTTGTAGAGAGATCCATTTCAAGCTCTAATATTGTTCTTAGAGTTTTATGCTCAAACTCAATTGGCATGATAATTATCTTACCATATAGAATTTCAAGTGGTGTGAATCCTATGGTTGTTTTCCAATTTGTTATGTATGCTCAAACTACTTCAAAGAGTCTATTGCCTAATCCTTCCTATGAATCTGCGCTATTTTGGTTAGGATGGACTCAAGCTCTCTATTTGTAATTTCTGCTTGACCATTGGCATGCGGGTGATAGGGGATTGATTTCTTATGCATTATATTATACTCATTGATCAATGTTGTGATCAATGTGGAGGTTAATTGAGCTCCTTGATCTCTGAAAATATCCTATGGCACTCCATACCATGTGAATATCTCTTCATATAGAAACTTTGCAACCTTTTTGTCTCTAGCATGCTTCATAGGTCTGACTTCTACTCATTTGGTCACATATTTTGTGCATACCAGGATGTATGAGTTATCATTTGAAGGTGGATCAATGGGTCCAACAAATTCTAGACCCCATTTATCAAATGGTGCTACTGCAACTTGAGGATAAATGGGCATCTCATTAGACTTAGTGGGTCTTCCCATCTATTGGCTTCTATCACATTTTATGGTGTAATAGGTTGCATCCTTATGCAGTGTAGGCCAATAGTAACTTGCAGGTAATATATTCATAGTTTTCCCTTTTGTTGCAAGGTGACCTCGACATGGTTCATCATGACATGCATGAAAGATATCATATATTTCATCTTCCCTCACACATCTCCTCATAACCTGATTTGGTCATGTATAGAAAAGGCAATTAGCTATCCAATATAAGCTGAAAATTTTCTTGACCAGTAGCCTTTTTCTCTTTGGGGGAGAAGTGTGCCCAAATCTTATTGGCACCTAGGTAGTTAGCAATGTCAGCATACCAAGGTGGAAACAATGAAGAAGTCCCTTGATGGATCTATATCCACAGTGTTGAAGGATGCTGAGATATCATCCTTTTCTTTGAATGGTTTACTATAGGTTGGTCATTTAACAATAATAGAAAATAGATGTTCATTAGGGAAACTATCATCAACGACCTTAGAATTTCCTCTGCTTGGATCCTAGAGAGCAAATCTGCCACTACATTAGCCTTACCTAGCTTGTCTATGATTATGATCTTAAATTCTTGCATTAGAAGTAAAACCATCTTACTAACCTCCCTATTATTGTAGGTTTGTTCACAAGATACTTAATTGTTGCATGATCAATATGTAAAAAAATTAGTTGCTAGTAATAATGTCTGAAATTTTTAAGAGCATAAATGACTGCTAACAATTCCTTTTTTTATAGTGTACTTTAATTTAGGTCCCTGCAGATTTTTACTTATGAAGTAAATGGATTTTTAACTACTCCATCTTTCTGGTCTAATACTACTCCTATGACATGATCTATTATTTTAGTGTGAATTTGGAAAGGTAAAGACAAAATGGGTCCTCTAAGGATTGGTGCCTAAGTGAGGACTGACTTAAGCTATAGGAAGGCTTCTTCACAATATTTTCTCCAATTGAATTATGCATCTTTATTCAATAAAGTATATACTGGTCCTGCCATTTTTCTAAAGTCTTTAATAAACCTCCTATAATATCCTGCATGACCTAAAAAGATTTTAATATCTTTTTTCTTTGTAGGAATAGGAAGGTTAATAATGTCTTCAATTTTTGCAGGATCTATTTGAATACTAGCCTCAGAGATATAATGGCCTAACACTACCCCCTCTTACATCATCATGAATAACTTTTCATTGTTTAACAAAATATTATGTTCCTCACATATTTGCAATGCTTTTCCTGAATTGGTTAATTCCTCCTCAAATGTTATGCCATATGTGGTGATATCATCCATGTATATTTCCATACAGTCATGTGAGATATCATAAAATATACTAATGACTACTCTTTGGAGGGTTGTTGGTGCATTACAAAGGCCAAATGGAAGGACAAAATAGGAATACGTTCCTCAAGGGAATGTGAATGTGATTTTCTCTTGATCCTCAAGGGAAATCCTAATCTAATTATAACTACTAAAGTCATCCAAGAATGAGAAATATTTCTTCGTTGCTAGGGAGTCTAGGACCTGATCTATAAATGGTAGTGGAAAATGGTCCTTCTTGGTTGCAATATTTAGTTCCATGTAGTCTACAAAAAATCTCTATTTTACTCCTTTCTTTCCAGAACAAAAATAAGAGGTCACCCACCGACTGTTTGAGATAGGATAGATAAAACCAACATTTAGAAAGTTTTGTAACTCAACTTTTACTATCCCTTGTAGGGAAGATTTACTCTTCTTTGGGTCTGTCTTATTGGAATACTATCCTCCTTGATGCATATTCTATGAGTGCACAACTTAGGATCCAACTCTTTTGTAACTCCCCGCAAGGGAACCTGAGACAACAAGCCATCTAACTACTAAAGATACAAGTAAATTTTTTTACTGATGAGATATGCATCATTTCTAATACATAAATAAACACTTGTTTACAAAACTCAAATGCAACATTACTAACCAACCTAATTCCTCACAGACTCCCTAACATTGCCACTATAGAAACATCCTCAACCTATTTACATCTATAAAGATAAACATTGAATTGTGATCTTTATTAGTCTATGATCATTTTAATGTTCTTATCTTAGTTAAACGTAAGTCAATCAACTATCATTATTTGAACTATCAACTCAAGTCATTACTTCAAAACTAATCATCGAATTCATAACCTCTACTAGTATATGATTTATTTTAGTTTTATTTAAACATAAAGGTAGAGATGAACATTCATTAGGTATGCATTGTCTTGTTACTCTACACTCGTTTTAAATGCATTAAGTAAACATAAACCAGTCATTGATAAATATAATTCAAGTTAGTATCTCCATCCATCACATCATAACTACCCATTGATTACAAGTCTAATTTCCACAAGTTATCATTTATAATACTTCCTTTGAACATTAAGTTAAAAGATGAGATTTTATTTCCCTTCTATCATTCACTAAGATACATCATAACATAACTATTCCTAGGTTTATTTTCCTTTTAGCCATCAACATAAAAAGATACTTTAAAGAAATACCATTATGAAACAACATCTCTTAAATGCTCTAAAATAATACAACATGTTCAATTTTCCCTTTATTTTCTCCTAGAACTGCCCTTTCCCTTTTACATTGCTTTGAAATGGAATTACATTAAAATAAATCATTATGACATATACTTACGACTCCTTTACAATTACATGAATACATATACATCAGTACATCTCAACATTAAATAATAT
Organism: Thuja plicata; assembly: GCA_018584345.1. Classification (NCBI taxonomy): domain Eukaryota; kingdom Viridiplantae; phylum Streptophyta; class Pinopsida; order Cupressales; family Cupressaceae; genus Thuja; species Thuja plicata. The sequence continues at coordinate 2,237,127 of MU223160.1, forward strand.
ATTGAATATAAAGTCTTCAACAAATAATCTGGAAAGGGACAAGTACAAAGATCATCCATGAGACCACACAGAGTACCTCGATAAATTTAACCACCCAACCATGTGGAACCGAAAAATTCCCACTCCCCAGAGCTAGGAGATAGAAACCAAGATCCACGCAAGAGGTGACAACTAGGATATTCCTACGGTGGTAGTACCCTTCCTAGAATAAAGAACACCAAGGTTATGAAAAATAATAATGCAAAAAGGACTACCATAGGCAAAAAAAACAAAGAGTAAGGGTTATAGATCATTGGTTAGGTGAGTGTCATCGCATATCCCTCACCCCTTGGGTTATCCTAGCGGTCCCTTAGTAGACCTTGGCCCCCAAGTAGGTACATGCGGGACCAAACATCTCTCATGGAGATGAGACTGTTTGATCATACCAGCATACCTAACACCTTCTCTCACTCCCATCCACAACCTATTCTAGCACTAATAGAATGGGAGAGGCACAAAATTAACATTGTTTCATATATGAATACCCCTTCCCAAATTTATTAATTAAATGTTTTCACTTGATTACAACTCTTCGATAGGTTATCCTAGTAGCCACTTGTGGGCCCCAACCCTATTGAGATCCACTCACCCACTAGTACCTAGTTTACCCTACTCAACATGCTATCTAAGATCCTTGGATAATACAAACAACATCAAGTTATCCATAACATAGGTTTAGGAACCCTCTTGTGACCCCACATTCATAGGATGATTTTAAACCCTAGCATTATCCTAAGAGTTCTCAAATGCATAAGAAGGCATACATAATGCATCAATCAAGATATAAAAACCATATTAAGTGTAATAAAGGTCCAATTGAATAGAAAATAAGATCCTAAATGCCTCTGGTAACCTACAAGCCTCTAACACTTGACAACTTTTGAAAATTGGTTTATTTCAAACAAAGGTTAAATGCCTAGAATAGTCATCAATGAACAATACTTTCATAACTTCTACAAAACAAATATTTAATACAATCACTTCACTGAGAATCAATACAACATCATTACAGACTTTATATCCATTTTTATGAAGATCCAACTTTAGGAAATAAGTTATGGCTTCCGTACTAGAACAAAAAACCCTAGTTAGGGTTCAAACCTACCTTCACTAAAGTGGTTGTAACTTTCGCAAAACATAATAAAAACACTCCAAAAAAATGAAAAATGAAATATAAGATAGAGTACCATATTTGATATTAAATTTATATTTTTACATGATCATACCAGCATATACCATACAAATACATTTGACCAGTATGTATGAGTTATCATTTGAAGGTGGATCAATGGGTCCAACAAAGTCTAGACCCCATTTATCAAATGGTGTTATTGCTACTTGAAGATAAATGGTCATCTCATTAGACTTAGTGGGTCTTCCCATCCCTTGGCTTCTATCACATTTTATGGTGTAATAGGTTGTATCCTTATGCAGTGTAGGCCAATAGTAACCTGTAGTTAATATCTTCATAGTTTTCCTTTTTGTTGCAAGGTGACCCCCACATGGTTCATCATGAAATGCATGAAGGATATCATATATTTCATCTTCCCTCACACATCTCCTCATAACCTGATTTGGTAATGTATAGAAAAGGAAATTAGCCATGCAATATAAGTTGAAACTTTTCTTGACCAGTAGCCTTTTTCTCTTTGGGGGAGAAGTGTGCCAAAATCTTATTGGTAGCTAGCTAGTTTGCAATGTCAACATACCAAGGTGGATACAACGAAGAATTCCCTTGATGGATCTATACCCATAGTGTTAAAGGATGCTGAGATATCATCCTTTTCTTTGAATGGTTTAATATAGGTTGGTCATTTAACAATAATAGAAAATAGATGTTCATTAGGGAAACTATCATCAACGACCTCAGAATTTCCTCTGCTTGGAGCCTAGAGAGAAAATCTGCCACTAAATTAGCCTTACCTAGCTTGTCTATGATTGTGATATTAAATTATTGCATTAGAAGGACAACCATCTTACTAACCTCCCTATTATTGTAGGTTTGTTCACAAGATACTTAATTGTTGCATGATCAGTATGTAAAAAAATTTAGTGGCTAGTAATAATGTCCAAACTTTTTAAGAGCATAAATGACTACTAACAATTCCTTTTTTGTTATAGTGTACTTTAATTTAGGTCCATGCAGATTTTTACTTATAAAGTAAACGGTTTTTTTAATTGCTCCATCTTTCTGGTCCAATACTAATCCTATGACATGATCTATAGTTTTAGTGTGAATTTGGAAAGGTAAAGACAAAATGGGTCCTCTAAGGATTGGTGCCTAAGTGAGGACTAACTTAAGTTCTAGGAAGGCTTCTTCACAATATTTTCTCCAATTGAATTATGCATCTTTAGTCAATAAAGTATATACTGGTCTTGCCATTTTTCTAAAGTTTTTAATAGACCTCCTATAATATCCTGCATGACCTAAAAAGATTTTAATATCTTTTTGCTTTGTAGGAATAGGAAGGTTAATAATGTCTTCAATTTTTGCAGGATCTATTTGAATACTAGCCTCAGAGATATAATGGCCTAACACTACTCCCTCTTACATCATCATGAATAAATTTTCATTGTTTAACAACATATTATGTTCCTCACATATTTGCAACACTTTTCCTAAATTATTTAAGGCCTCCTCAAATGTTATGCCATATGTGGTGAAATCATCCATGTATATTTCCATACAGTCATGTGAGATATCATAAAATATACTAATGAATACTCTTTGGAAGGTTTTTGGTGCATTACAAAGGCCAAATGGAAGGAAAAAATAGGCATAAGTTCCTCAAGGGCATGTGAATGTGTTTTTATCTTGATCCTCAGGAGAAATCCCAATCTAATTATAACTACTAAAGTCATCCAAGAATGAGAAATATTTCTTCGTTGCTAGGGAGTCTAGGACCTGCTCTATAAATGGTAGTGGAAAGTGGTCCTTCTTAGTTGCAGTATTCAGTTCCATGTAGTCTACACAAAATCTCTATTTTACTCCTTTCTTTGGAACAAAAACAAGAGGTCACCCACTGGCTGTCTGAGATAGGATAGATAAAACCAACATTTAGAAAGTTTTGTAACTCAACTTTTACTATCCCTCGTAGGGAAGATTTACTCTTCTTTGGGTCTGTATTATTGGAATACTATCCTCCTTGATGAAAATTCTATGAGTGCACAACTTAGGATCAAACTCTTTTGTAACACCCTGCAAGGGAACCTGAGATAACAAGCCATCTAACTAATAAAGACACAAGTATTTTTTTTTAATGATGAGATATGCATCATTTCTAATACATAAATAAACACTTGTTTACAAAACTCAAATGCAACATTACTAACCAACCTAATTCCTCACAGATTCCCTAACATTGCCACTATAGAAACATCCTCAACCTATTTACATCTATAAATATAAACATTGAATTGTGATCTTTATTATTCTATGATCATTTTAATGTTCTTATCTTAGTTAAACGTAAGTCAATCAACTATCATTATTTGAACTATCAACTCAAGCCATTACATCAAAACTAATCATTGAATTCATAACCTCTACTAGTATATGATTTATTTTAGTTTTATTTAAACATAAGGGTAGAGATGAACATTCATTAGGGTATGCATTGTCTTTTTACTCTACACTCATTTTAAACGCATTAAGTAAACATAAACCAGTCATTGATAAATATAATTCAAGTTAGTATCTCCATCCATCACATCATAACTACCCATTGATTACAAGTCTATTTTCCACAAGTTATCATTTATAATACTTCCTTTGAACATTAAGTTAAAAGATGAGATTTTATTTCCTTTCTATCATTCACTAAGATAAATCATAGCATAACTATTCCTAGGTTCATTTTCCTTTTAGCCATCAACATAAAAAGGTACTTTAAAGAAATACTATTATTGAAACAACATCTCTTAAATGCTCTAAAATAATACAACATGTTCAATTTTCCCTTTAATTTCTCCTAGAACTACCCTTTCCCTTTTACATTTTTTTGAAATGGAATTACATAAAAATGCATCATTATGACATATACCTATGACTCCTTTACAATTACAAGAATACATATACATCAGTACATCTCAACATCAAATAATATAATTGAATATAAAGTCTTCAACAAATAATCTGGAAAGGGACATGTACAAGTATCATCCATAAGACCATGAAGAGCAGCTTGATAAATTTAACCACCCAACCACGTGGAACCAAAAAATTCCCACTCCCCATAGCTAGGAGATAGAAACCAAGGTCCACACAAGACGTGACAACTAGGATATTCCCACGGTGGTAGTACCCTTCCCAGAATAAAGAACCATAAGGTTATGAAAAATAAGAATGCAAAATGGACTACCAGAGGCAACACAAACAAAGAGTAAGGGTTATATATCATTGGTTAGGTGAGTGTCATTGCATATCCCTCACCCATTGGGTTATCCTAGTGGTCCCTCAGTACACCTTGGCCCCCAAGTAGGCACATGCAGGACCAAACATCTCTCATGGAGACGAGACTATTTGATCGTGCCAACATACCTAGAACCTTCTCTCACTCCCATCCACAACCTATTCTAGCACTAATGGCATGGGCGAGGCACAAAATTAATAATTTTTAATGTATGAATATCCGTTCCCAAATTTATTAATTAAATAGTTTCACTTGATTACAACTCTTCGATAGGTTATCCTAGTAGCCACTTGTGGGACCCAGCCCTATTGAGATCCACTCACCCACTAGTACCTAGTTTACCCTACTCAAAATGATATCTATGATCCTTGGATAGCACAAACAACATCAAGGTATCCATAACATAGGTTTAGGAACCCTCTTGTGACCCATGTTCATAGGATGATTTTAAACCCTAGCATTATCTTAAGAGTTCTCAAATGCATAAGAAGGCATATATAATGCATCAATAAAGATATAAAAACCATATTAAGTGTAATAAAGGTCCAATTGAATATAAAATAAGATCCTAAATGCCTCTGGTAACCTACACGCCTCTAACACTTGACAACTTCCAAAAATTAGTTTATTTCAAACAAAGGTTAAATGCCAAGAATAGTCATCAAGGAACAATAGTTAATAACTTCTACAAAACAAATATTTAATACAATCACTTCACTGAGAATCAATACAACATCATTATAGACTTTATATCCATTTTTATGAAGATCCAACTTTAGAAAATAAAGTTATGGCTTCCGTACTAGAACATAAAACCCTTGTTAGGGTTCAGACCTACCTTCACTAAAGCAGTTGTAACTTTCACAAAACATAATAAAAACACTCCAAAAAAATGGAAAATTAAATATAAGATAGAGTACCATATCTGACATCAAATTGAGATTTTTACATCATCATACCAGCCTATACCATACAAATACATTTGAAAAAAATACCGGGACAAATAATGGACAGGAATAGTTTGACAAAATGTCTATAATAGGGAATTAATTCGACCCTAAAAAGGAAATATGAGAGATACCCATTTGATATATATGAAATTATCTTCCATAAAACCAACCAATACAAACTCTAAACTTAATTTATATTATTTAATAACAAATCTCCAAAAATGGGTTGCTAAAAACCCTTGGAAAACACATGACAATTTTCACATAAAAAAAGAGCTTAAAACTTTTAAAGAACTATGGGAATGGAAATTACAGATATAATAAATTATTAGAACATATAAATAGATCCATATTTTATCAAATAAATAATTCAACTAAGAAATTCAATCCATACCTCAAGTCCTACGAAGATTCAACCTAAGGAGGATGAAGGAGACAAAAAGAGGAAGACAAATCCAAACTTGAGATGCATCATTCAAACCTTCTCCACTTTTATAAATATACACGGAAGAAGAAGAACCAATTATATAGAAAGAAAATCCCTCTCTCAACCCTTTAAACTCTCATATATACCTTTCTCCCCAAAAGTAAGGAAACTTATGAATCTTTAAAGAATTGTGCTCACAAACTCTCCCTCACATATCATAAATTTTTCTCTAAAATCTTCATGAAAAGTACAACCAATCTCTCCTCAAGGTTTCAGCCAATCTCCCCCCTAAAAATCAAAAGAAAATCCATATAAATAGATTTTCCAAAGTTAACCAACCCACAATTAACTCTTAACTAAAGGGCATAATTAAATAACTCAATATAATTATAAACTCATAATTACATAGTACATAAATATAATTTATAATGAATACTTTATAATCATTAATACACATATTATTATAATGTACATAAATATAATTTATAATGAATACTTTATAATCATTAATACACATATTTATTATTATAATAATATGTGGCATAGAATATATAAGTAATATGTAACCTATCCATATTATTAATAATTAGTAATTAAGAATATTAAACCTCGCATTAAGTAATATCTAATTATTAACAATACTATACTTTACCTTAGTCCCAAAATATTCACTATAAACAATATCCATAATCATGCAAAGATAATCACATAAAACTCACACACACACACACACACACACATATATACATATATACATATATGTATATACATACATATATATACACATATGTATATATGTATATATGTATATATTTGTATGTATACACACACACACACACACACACATATGTGTGTGTGTGTGTGTGTGTGTGTATAAATATACATATATGTGTGCACCCACACACACACACACACACACACACACACACACACACACACACACACACACATACATATATGTATATGTATGTATTTATCAAATACCAAACACTAAAATCTATATAATTATGAAGTTATAGCTCACAACATTAATATTATTAAGTATTTATACTTACTATAAGATATAACACTCAGGTAGAATAAAGTCACATGCCTCAAATTAAATATAACCATCCAAAGAGGCCATAACACTAACCTATAAAACACATAGAGAAAACCACAAGGTCAAACAAGGTCAACCACATTCAATAAGGCAAGACAAGCCAAACTCCTGACCAAACATGAAACCCTCAAACATAATATAGATAAGATCATATGAGAACCATCTCAAAGAGGAGAAATAAATGAAATGATCAAACAATGAATACAACCAAAATAATGCAAGTGACCACAAGGAACTATCCAAAATAATGGCCAACTAGATGAGGTGAATCTGGGTTATTCACTCCAATAGCCAACTGACAAAGTAGGAACCCCAATCTTCCTGGATCAAATAATGGAAAAAGGGAGGCTCATGCAGGGACCTTGGTACTATATCTATAATCAAAATTTTTTGAGGATTTAAAGGCATGCTCAGACTTGTGTAGCTAGTTGAAGTCGATGCCTGGTACTTGCAACCATGCATCAAAAAGATGAGCAATACACACACACACACAGATATATATATATATATATATATAGAGAGAGAGAGAGAGAGAGAGAGAGAGAGAGAGAGAGAGAGAGACATCGTGTAGATCTCCTATAGGAGTGACTATGACCACCTCCCCTCATCCTACATGCACATCAAACATGATTCATACTTAAAACATGATTTGTTAGTATTGTTAGTGATAGGGAAAAATAATGCCATGCTGTAGAAGCCCTAGGACATGCTCTTTCTAGGATATTTTCCATGTTTTCATCACACTTATTATGATTTTCCATATAATTTTACTTATATTTATTGTTATGTGGCATGTTGCCACCGAACCTATTTTGTAATTGGAAATACTTAAACATGCTACGCTTGGATGAAGATACTAGATTACTTATTTTGGAATTATAGTTGTCTTTTTGAAATGAATTTGTTGTTTAAACATGAATGATGAATGTGTATCTTGATGTCTGTTATCATAAATGTCTCTAACATCTGGAGTGTAGCGCACCAATTAGCAATCGTTACCTTGACTAGGTAAACCGCGCCCATGTTCTGGACGCTTGACCTGGTCTTGCAGCAAGTGCATATGGGGAAACCTCAGGTGCAATGCAGATGGATTTGGGATGATCAAGGTGGCAGAAAACAAGAAAAGACCAGGCATCATAATAAATTCTCTGAGGAAATCTAGGGAAGAGTGGGAAGTTGGATTTGTTGTCAAAAGCATTTCCTTCCTCTTTCATGAATCGATTCAATCTCTAGTTTTATAGTTTCCTTTCATGTTTAGTAAGGCTATAATAAAAGCTATTCCTATTTTTATGGTGTGACTAGATAGCGGTTAGATGTTTTTATTTAAATAAATCCCCGCTCCTACATGAGAAGGAGGGTATTATCAGTTATAGTTTACATTCTATTTTCTTTACAGTTGAATTTGTAATACATTTTTGATCAATAGTGAATAAAGTTGTAAATCTATAGTTCAACATAATTGAGTTTGGATACTCACTCAAGGGGGCCCAATTGGTGAGGAATATGTGTTAGCTAGATAGGATCATTTTCATATAGTTTAGGTTTCCTGCATCTTGGTTTTATAATTCTGGTGTTAATACAATTCTTGCAGCCAAAAGCCGCAGGGTAGTCCAGCACTTCCTGCAGCCAAAGAGGCAAAGCTGTTGAAGCACTATGATTATGTTTTTGGTGCAGGAGCACCCTAGAGATGCCAAGAAAATATGGTAGTATATTTTCATTTTTGTGTGCTAGTGTGTGTAAGACCCTCTAGTATGGCAATGTAAATATATAAGGTCATTTTGACCAAGAGTAGTTTAGGTAGTTTTCATTTTGTGCTTCTTTTCTTGTGTTAATAGCTCTTTTTGCCTCCATTTAAATATGGTGTACTTGATGATGTCATCAAATGTTTGGATGATGTCATAGAAGGTTTTAGGGTCCGTAGATACCCTAGGTAGTCTACCTAAAGTTAACTAAGGTAGGTTGGTGAAGGAAACACTTACAAAGTGTTATTGGCTAAAAAATGAAAAATGTTGCTATGCAACATGAGCAACTTTTCAAAGTTGCTGACAACATTTTGTTGTCTAAAGGAAATTGGCGTTTTAAGAAGTTTTGAACCCATAGGAGGGTGGATACATGTGTGTCTAAGGGATATAAGGTGGAAAAACCCTAATTCTTGGGGGAGGAATTCATTTGTATGGACTGATATCTTGGAGCCAAGAGTTTTCTGGAAAAAATAGCAGATTTGAAGCATTTTGGTGTTGTTTTTGTATTGAATGGATTGAAATTAAATATATGATCATTGGAGGTTTCTTTTTTTCATGTTACCAAGATTTTTCATTCATTAAGTTACTTTGTAGTTGTGTTTTGTTTGTGGTTTTAAAATTCTTTCAATTTGGGATTGTTTGCTGTCCCGTTTTGAGCAAGGGACAGAGATGAGGACCTAACTCCACTTCCCACCGTTGGTTTTTATATGGCCATATGGGAATGTGGACTAGGTCCATGGAGCTACCATTTTGTGGAAGGAGGAGCTCTCAAAGTGCTGGCTTGTATTTTTAAGCACTTGCCCTAGGCGAGCTAAACTCATATCCCGGTTAGAGGAAGCAAGTGATAGTTGATTAAAAAAGTGCAGTAGGTGTTCTCATGAGCCAAGAAGGCCATGGATGTGTTTCATGGTGTTTTTTAGGTGTTCCCTAATGTGTAGGAGTTCCCAAAGATCCAAAAAGACATGTTTTGAAGCCCAAGACACCAAAGTGGTCTAAAAACAAGAATTGTGCCATTTTATGATAATAGGGTGTACGGACAGTTCCAAGCTAAGGGACCTAGAAATTAATTGTGGGTTTTTTCCTTACCTAAAGAATATCAAAAAATATCAGGGGGTCCTTTGAGAGATTTTTTTCTATTTTTAAGGTTTCCTAAAAACTAGGAGGGCTAATTATGCAAAAAGTCTATAAGGCCTAGAAAGTAGGAACTAGAACCCGATGGAAATATGGATCAATTTGGTGGTTTCAAACCTAGGTTGGAATGGAAAAATGAAGTATGTTGAATCCCTAACCCTCCTGCAAATCCAAACTTAAGTGTAGGGCTTGGAGTGGTTTGTGAAGAAGGTTCTT
>MU223160.1:2256008-2274135 GCA_018584345.1 Thuja plicata
AAATATGAGATCTAAACTAAGTGCTCAAATGTGCTTAAGTGCTCAAGTGCTTCAAGTGCTCAAGTGCTCAATTTTCTAACTAGTTGCAAAATGAGGAGTGAGGCCTCCTTTTATGGATTTGCTTATGCAAATGGAGGGATGAGATTAAGTGGTGGAAAATGAGTGGCTGAGATGAAGGGTTAGGTAGGGTTTTGGTGGGAGTGAAGGAGATTAAGAGGCAAAAGGAATGAGTGGCTAGGATTAAGTGGTTAAAAAGAGGGAAAGTCAACCCTCACCTTGGAAAAGGTGATTGTGCACATGATTAGAGGTAATCCACCTTTAATCAAGATTAGAGGAATAATTAGCAAGATATAAATTTAGAGAAGGTAAATGAAGATTAAATTAAAATAATTTTAATTTAATCAAGGTTTAGAAGAACTTTTGGTGGAGGGATAAAATAAAATAAATTTATTTTACAATAAGAGATGGAAGGATAATATATTAAATTAAATTTAATATATTATAGTATTTAAATAAAATTTAAATACAAGAGGGAAAATGAATTTATTTAATTAAATTAAATTTAATTAAATAAATAGAGGAATATAACAATATAGTTAATTAATTAAAACAACTATAATGTTAAGGACAAATATTAATAAAATTAATATTGAGTTGGAATGGACAAATTTAAGTGTCTACACTACCAACACAACCATAAATGGAATTTACCTCACTAATATGGCCTGACATTGGAGAGGAGGATGAAGTAGTTAATTCAATATCCCAACTCATGATGTTAGAAAGGGATCCTTTTCTGCAGCTATAGGAGGAGGACACCGTAATCACCAACATTCTACAAAACTAGTATGGTCATGATTCAACATCCATTAACTATCTCAATCCCCATAACTGTTCCCTGCATGCTTTGTACCCTGATTATGTCATACCTCCCTCTCTTGTAGCCAAGAACCTCTACCACCAAATGCTTCCCAATGAGGTCCAAGTGCCTCCATTAACAATCACATCTATGGTAGAACTCACAAAGTAGTTGGAAGTTTTCCCTGACTGTTGCTTACATATTAATAACCAACTTATAGACCAACAACATACATCATTGACCACCCTGCTGAAAAGCCATGCTACGGCCTTTACCTGGGATTATTATGACATGAAAGGTTTGGACCCCAAACTATGTACCAACCGGATCTTCCTAAAAGAAGACAAGCATCCTGTTAGACAATTATAGAGGCGTATAAACCCTACGTTAATAGAAATTGTGAAAACAAAGTTACAAAATTACTGAATGCCAGTTTTATCTACCCAATCTCTGATAGCCAGTGGGTCTTACCTTTAGTTATTGTCCCAAAGAAAGGAGGAAAGTTGCAAGTATGTGTCGGATATAGGGAACTTAACAATGACACCAAGAAGGACCATTTTCCCCCACCATTTATAGACCAAGTCCTAGATTCCCTCATAGGAAAGTGTTATTTTTCTTTCCTAGATGGATATAGTGGCTACAAATAGATCAAGATCCTTCTTGAAGATTAGGAGAAAACAACATTCACTTGCCCTTGGGGAACTATTTCTTACTCTGTACTTCCTTTTGGCCTCTGTAATGCCCTAGCCACATTCCAGCGTGCAATTATCAACATTTTTGCTGATATCTCCCATGATTGCATGGAAATATACATGGATGACTTCACAACTTATGGGGAAACCTATGAGGAAGAATTGGTCAATTTGGGTAGAGTTCTTACCATGTGTAAGAAGCATAATTTGTCCCTCAAAAATGAGAAATGGTTCATGATGATGCAGGAAGGTGTGGTGTTAGGTCACTTCATCTCTGCCAAGGGAATACAAGTGGATCCAATGAAAATTGAAGTCATCATGAACCTCCCTAGTCCCACCAAGTAGAAGGATGTTCGTAGCTTTCTAGGACATGTTGGTTACTAGCGGAAATTCATAAAGGATTTCAGCAAATTAGTAGGGCCCATGTACTCCCTGCTCACAAAGGATTTAGAGTTCGTTTGGACAACCTCTTGTGAAGAATCCTTCCTGCAACTAAAGAAAGTACTTACATAGGCACCCGCTCTCAGAGGACCTAATTGGTCATTACCATTCCATATCAACACAGATGCCTCTGACCATGTTGTGGGTGTTGTTATCAGATAGAAAGATGGACCACTAGAGCATGTCATCTACTTTATCAGTAAGAATCTACAGGGTGTAGAGTTGAACTACATAGTAACTAATAAAGAAATCCTGGCTGTAATTTATGCACTGAATAAGTTTTGCCACTATATAACTAGTTACCCAATATTTGTGCATACTGATCATGCAACCATCAAGTATTTGGTAAACAAGCCTGCTATTTCAGGTAGGCTTTCCAGATGGTTCCTTTTGATACAAGAGTTTGACATCACGATAGTGGATAAACTAGGTAAAACAAATGTAGTGGCTGATTTCCTCTCCAGATTATAGAATTATGATGACCCACATGTCATAGATGACAACTTTCCAGATGAGAACCTATTTTATATTTTCACTCATACCCCATGGTATGCCAACATCGCCAATTATTTGGTTACTCAAAAGGTACCACCACATTTTTCTTCCAAGGAAAGGAGGCTATTAATTGAAAAGACTTTCAATTTTTCTTGGCTGGCCGACTGTCTCTTCTATACTAGACCTGATCAGATCCTAAGAAGGTGTATTCGTGAGGATGAGACCTATGAGATACTCCATGCCTACTATGATGAACCTTGTAGTGGCCATTTTGTGGACAAATGTATAGCCATGAAGATACTCAATGCTGGTTATTACTGGCCCACTCTCTATAAAGATGCAACCAATTACACCTACAAGTGTAATAGATGTCAGCGTATGGGCCGACACACCAAATCAGATGAAATTCCTCTATTTCCTCAGGGAATAGTAACTCCATTTGATAATTGGGGAATAGATTTTGTGGGACCAATTCATCCCCCATCAAATGACAACTCTTACATTTTGGTTTGTGCTGACTATGTTACTAAATCGGTGGAAGTGTGGGATATGAAGCATGAAAGGGATAACATGGTTTCTCAGGTTTTATATGAGGAAATATTTACCAGATATTGTGTTCCACGGGAACTAGTCATAGATTAGGGAGCTCAGTTCACTTCAAATTTGATCACTGCACTTATGGAGGAATACAACATTCACCACAGGAAGTCTAGTCCATATCATCCCCAGGTGAATGGTCAGGCCATGATCAAAAATAGGGAAATTGAGGCCATCCTCACTAAGATAGTTCAATTACACAAAATAGATTGGAGTAGCTGATTACAAGAATTTGTGTGGGCCCACTGCACCACATGGAAAACCCCTACTGGATTTACACCTTTTGAGTTGGTGTATGGAAAGACTGCTGTAATGCCCATCGAGTTTGACATTAAAAATTTACGCACAACATTATATCTCAACTTAAATCTTCCTATATCTCAGCAAGAGAGGCTCCTACAACTTAATTATCTGGATGAGATCTGCAAGGAAGCTTTGCAGAACACCGTGTTGGTGCCCAAAAATGATGGATTCACTTTTGGCCAACTGACAGGTATAATGGTGATGCACCACTTGACACCTCTACAATTTTGGCTTAATCAAGCCAAGGTTGGTAGGTCTAATTTCACTTTGAACTATCAAATTTTCTATGTCACACAACTCCGTACACAAATAAACAAAGTTCCTCCCAAGGTGGTGAATGATCCTAGGAGGAAAACAATAAATCTCCTGATAATTTCTAATATGAAACTTAAAAAAAATGATAATCACTAATATCCTAATTGTAAGGCTTTGAAATAAATAATTTAATAATCTGCAAATTACCAAGCATGAACTAATATAATAATTTCCAAATAATGATTAGATCAATGCCTTCTAAAAACTTGGGCTATAGAGTCAGATAACTTTCAATCTTACATACAATCGGAGACAATTTTAAAAACTTACTTTTAATAAAGCAAGACTATCACTTCACATGCTTCCACTTGAATTATAATTCAAATCAATCTATACAGCTAATCTTATCAAATTTAACTCAAATTAAGAGACAGATAAAAATAAGAGAAGATACGCAGATCTTTCAATTGATATTGAAACTATATATATTAATTTTGAATTATGATACTCAGGGAATTCAACATAGTGAAATACTCTAATACAATAGAATATCTAAAAGACTAATTGAAAACATATAACTTATAACCACAAATACAAATAAGAACACTTATCTTTATTGATATTGAAAAGCTAGTACATTAAAGTTCATGTTGCAATTGTAATCAAATTCTATTATACAATATGTTTCTCCCCTTTATGATTACATTTTACACCACATATATATATGTAGTTGAATAGTTTTCATACCCCTTTAGGGTGAAAATACATCATTTTTCATTAAAATTTAGAAAACACTTTTGAGAAAAACTAATCAACTAACGAACTAATAACTACATATCTTTCGGATTTGCCTTTGGTCTAAAATCTAAATCAGGTTGTATAAACTTAAGATTTTTACTGGAGATAGGAAATTTGATGTTACAAATTGGGTCTTTTTCAGATTTGAAATATTTGATCATTTTCATTCTCTGTCGACATCATCTTTACAATAGGTTGAAATTCCAGCATCTCTAAAACCTTCGCTTATAGAATTTTGATTGTTCCTGTCACAACGCTTCCTTCCCTAATACCTCAACTTTTAATTAAAATGTAATATGTTTTTGTATCCCATTTCATATACTTCTTCATATCATCAATTATTGGGCATGGATTTTAGGATGCCATTTTTATAATTTTATCACTATATAGGACTCTAAATTTTGCCAAATATTTAGAGCTCCAACAGGCTCTTTGTGGGGATGTACGCTCCCTATGAGCATAGAAAGATCTCAGCTATCTCTGGAGAATTAGACCAAGTATTTACTCTTTACCTGATGTAAATTGAAGATTTAGTGGCCCCAAGCCCCCAAAAGTGAACACTGTTATTTCCCTCTATCAAAAATTTTATTTTGTTCATGTAACACTTTGAATCTCCTAAATATGATATTATTTTGTTCCTTATCTTTATCAACAAGAGTATTTGAAAATAAAAAAATCTTAGAATTATTTATCCCCAACATTTTATCCCTTAATGTATTAGATATACCATCCTTATAGAGAATACTTATTGGTTCCACTTCATCAATGTAGTCTTTGTCTTTTGATTTATGTTTTTTCTTTGAGAAATCATCAGGTGCACTATGTTCTTTGCTGGATGGAGGATCCCTGTGCACATGATCAGTCATATAAGTATCTAAACTAGGTTCTTCTACTTGGATGTTTCCTTGCACACAATCTACCCCATTTCCATTCTCCAAATACTGTTTCTCCTCACATAAAGGTTTTCGAGGTAACTCATATTTATGAATTATTACTTCTTTTATATCAAGAATCTGATCAAGTGGGATACTTGGATAATTTTCATTACTTTTCTTCAACATATTCTCATCATTATGCTTGGTTATCATAATCTCATCTTCAGAACTCTGATACAAATCTCTCTCATAGGATGAACTGAATGATATCTTACCTTCTGAATGTATATTTTGAGTGTTATCAACTTCAAAATCATCATTAGGCCTGCTACCTTCATCATGATGTTGATAGATTTGATTGTATAGAAAATATCCTTCACATAATGGATTTAGGAACATAGAGAACACAAATTTATTTTCCTCCACTTCGCCTTCAAATAGTGGATTCAGGAACATAGAAAATTCAGACACACCTTCATGAGATTTTTCATCAGGATCATCAGATGTTTCATCAATAAGACTAATATCTTCATTGACATTATTTTCTAAAAATTCCTGTTGTTCTATTTTATCTCCTCTATTTAATTTTTGGAATTTATCATCTCCTTTATCTAGTACTCCTTGAATATATACTGATCCGTTAACTTTCTTATCATGATAAAAAAAAAAATTGACCACTCTTCTCAACATATTTTTGATATTCCATGTCTAACAAAGCTGAAATTTCTCCTATACTGAGAAGGTTTTCTTCCTCATCATCATGGTCATTAATACATGTTTCCATACACATCTCATCATGTACAAATTCTTCTTCCATCTGATCCAAATTTTTCTCCTCCATGTCATCACAAGTATTATTATGGTTCTCAGGAATGGATGCTTCTTTATCTTTGGTATGACTAGTGCACTCATCTTCCTCACCAAGATAATCATCAAGCACAAGGAATTGTTAAATCTGAGCATAAGCCTCCCTTTTTCTATCTTCATCATCTTCTAATATATGCACAAGGAACTTTATAGAAGGATCATATGATGTAATTCCTAATTTTTTGACCTTTCTCATGATTTCTTTTTGTGAAGGCATAATGTTTGAAGGTATTTCTCAAAGAGTGTTCACCATTCTTATCAACAAATGTGCAGAAGACTCCCCTTCAAGTCTCTCCAAGCTAAAAAATTCATCAAGTGGAGACATGTAAGATTCCTCTTCCATATTGTGATCCTAAATCTTGTCCAGTTCATAATGCATATCATCTTCACTTGCATCATGAAACATATCAAGAAACCATTGCTCAAACTCTCTCCATGATGATATACTTTTTTTAGGTGTCATACTAAAAAGAAAACCTACATGATCTATCAATTATCTTACAAATAGTTTCATAATCACATCTTCTACGTAGATATGACAATCTAGGATAAATTTACAAAATGCCTGCAAATGCTCCATTGGTGATTCTGATCCATCTCCATAAAATTTTGGAACATGTTTTTTTAGTTTAAGAGGAAAATATTTATGACCACCAGGGATGTTATCAAAACTCAATGGTCTATATACTTCCATAATAAATTTTGTTCTTGGGTCACAAAATTTTGATACTTTATGTGAATATGTATTTTGGTACATACTGAATATCTGAATTTGTAGTAACTTCTTTCTTTATACATTAGGTTCTTTTCAATAGCGTGACCACCTCTTTAAAGAGGAAAACTTTACTTATCTCCTTCTAGGTCTTCTCCCTCAGTAGGGTCACTTATTGAAATATTTTGTTAAATAGAGTCACCACCTTCTTTCTAGAAGGAAAAAACTTACTGTCTTCTAAGTTCTTATCTCCAGTAGAATCTTAATTAAATCACCAGAGCTTCTACGTAATCTTCAACATTGTCTTTCATATACAACTCCCCAGTGGAGTTGCCAATTTGTTGGTGCCCAAAAATGATGGATTCACTTTTGGCCAACTGACAGGTATAATGGTGATGCACCACTTGATACGTCTACAAATTTGGCTTAATCAAGCCAAGCCTGGTAGGCCTAATTTTACTTTGAACTATCAAATTTTCTACGTTGCACAACTTCGTACACAAACAAACAAAGTTCCTCCCAAGGTGGTGAATGATACTTGGAGGAAAACAACAAATCTCTTGATAATTTCTAATATGAAACTTACCTAAAATAATAATCACTAAGATCCTAATTGTAAGACTTTGAAATAAATGATTTAATAATCTGCAAACTACAAAGCATGAACTAATATAATAATTTCCAAATAATCATTAGATTAGTGCCTTCTTAAAACTTGGGCTATAGAGTCAGATAACTTTCAATCTTACGTACAATCAGAGATAGTTTTAAAAACTTACTTTTAATAAAGCAAGACTATCACTTTGCAGGATTCCACTTGAATTATAATTCAAATCAATCTATACAGCTAATCTTGTCAAATTTAACTCAAATTAAGAGACCGATAAAAACAAGAGAAGATACGCAGATCTTTCAATTAATATTTAAACTATATATATTAATTTTGAATTATGATACTTAGGGAATTCAAAATAGTGAAATACTCTAATACAATAGAATATCCAAAATTCTAATTGAAAACATATAACTTATAACCACAAATAAAAAGAAGAGCACTTATCTTTATTGATATTGAAAAACTAGTACATTGAAGTTCATGTTGCAATTGTGATCAAATTCTATTATACAATGTGTTTCTCCCCTTTATTATTACATTTTACACCACATATATATGTGGTTGAATAGTTTTCATACCCCTTTAGGGTGAAAAGACATCATTTTTATTAAAACTTAGAAAACACTTTTGAGAAAAACTAATCAACTAACTAACTAATAACTACCTATCTTTCGGATTTGGATTTGGTCTAAAATCCAAATCAGATTGTACAAACTTAATATTTTCACTAGAGATAGGAAATTTGATTTTTTGAACTGGGCCTTTTTTAGATTTTCAACATTTGATTGTTTTCATTCTCTATCAATATCATCTTTACAATAGGTCAAAATTCCAGCATCTCTGAAACCTTCACTTACAAAATTTTGGTTGTTACTGTCACAAAGCTTCCTTCCCTAATCCCTCAACTTTTAATTAAAATGTAATATGTTGTTGTATCCCATTTCATATAATTTATCATATCATAAATTATTGGGCATGGATTTTAGGATGCCATTTTTAGAATTTTATCACTATATAGGACTCTAAATTTTGCCAAAAATTTAGAGCTCCAACACACCGAATTGATACAGCTTCAACAAAAGAAATGACATGATTCACACATACAAAATAAATGGTTTATTCCTGGTAACTGGGCACTTCTATATGAATCCCAGTTTCAAGAGAATAAAGGTAAGATTACAACTCATTGGCTTGGCCCTTATGAGGTTGACAAAGTGTTTGCTAATGGTGCAATCCAATTGTCTACAATTGACCCTATCCGCTTCAAGTTATTGGTCAATGGTTACAGAATCCGTCTGTACCATAAACCCACCACTAAAGAAGAATTCTTGTGGAAATTTGAAGACACTCTTGTAGCCAATGGATCTCCTCCAACTGAAGACATTCCTGCAGCCAATGGACCTCCTCTAGCTAAAGACACTCCTGCAGCCAATGGACCTCCAGCTAACAAACCTCCTGCAGCCAATTGGGACAAATTTTTTCTTTGGTTATCTCTTTAACTTCAACACAAAATAGTCATAATAAATTTTTTGTTTCCCATGAAAATATCTCTCTCCGCAATAAAGTCACCACCACATCACATCCCATCAATCTTTTCTTCCATTTTCACTTACGCATCCCATCATTATTATGTCACTCATTACTTTTCACTTTGCACACGTCATCCGATATTTCTAGATTTGGGCATTTATTCATGATTACTCTCTAGGTACACCTTCATTTCTTGTTTGGAACATTTTTTATTCATTAGAAATTATTATACATTACAATGTAATTAATATTAATGCTTCATCCGAGTGCTATTGTACTTCCTAACCACACATGTGAGGACACCTTTCATAATTTTTATAAGGCGCAGTTCTTTAACTCATTAACTCATGTTTTTCCATGATAACCCTTATGTTAGAAATTTTGCACAGTCATTTTGTAATTAATTTTCAAACCCAACTCATATTCGCAGCTCTGGTTTTTCAAACTTCTTGTCTGTTATAATCCCCAAAACCCTACACCAAGAATTTATCTAGCATTATTCAGTCTGAAGCTTAGGTAGAACATAGGGTAACACAAGAAGACATAATTGTTATTGAAGATATAGAGAGAAGAGTTTTGAAAAAGCCATTTTCAGTTGCAGAGGAAGTTTCAAGTGATTTGGAGTTTTTTGGGTTGCAGAGTTTTTCAATAACAATGGGAGGACCACCAATACGCCATGAGCTAGGGGATTAGTCATATTTATTGTAGGATCAAGAAAGTGTCCAAGTCTTTAACCGCGTGGGCTGGATTACTTATTTTTTTAGGCTCTGTGGTTACGATGAAGCTATAACAGTGGAATTCTTGCGCACTTACAACAATGGAGTTGCTTATGTAAAGGGATTAAGGGTGGAAGCTTCAGAAGCATGGATTGTAGAGGTTTCAGGACTTCTTGCTATGGGTGAAGTTTTTCCACATGAACATGATGCACGAGTGGCCAGGGAAGAATTCTCCTTGCCCACAAACATTGCATTGGAAACCAGTAAGCAGGGGGTAAAGAGAACATCTCTTTCGAAAGATTACTCCCTGTCCATGTAATAAGGTACATTACTTATGAAGGGAAATTTTCCTACTTGCATGTTGTGCATTTTAAACTGTTGAGTCATTAACAGCATGACCGCTTTTTCAATGTACCCAATTTCCTGTATTCTTTGTTACAACTGAGCTCAGAAGAATTTAGAAAGGGGAAATTGAACGCAGCTACTCACCATGGGTTGATAAAACTTCTGGTAGAGAGGTCTTTATGAGATAATTCTCCTATGAAATGGGATGAATTTATCACCATACCCCATGTATAGTTATGAGGTGAAGGGCCACAACCTAGATTACAAGAAACACAAGAAAATGCTCCCGAGGAAGATGCACCTAATGAGGACAAAACCATTATTTCATAGCCCAGGCATGAAATTCCATCTTCTTCAAAGGCTGAAATGAAGCAAAATACTTTGGGTAAACCAAACCCTAGCCCAGGGAGTGGTCAAACTGAGGGTTCTTTGGATTTGTAAACCCTACAATGTGCCTGGAGGAAAGAAAAGGGCAAGGCAAAGATAGCTCTGGATGATGAGGAGAAAACTCCTGCTTTATTAGAAAACCCTATTTCTCCTGTAGCCATGCTGATGAAGAAACAACAGACATCACAAAAGCACTCTACTACGTCTATGAAAATTCCTCCACAATGAAGTAGCCATTTTAGCACACCACAGGCAGACAAAATGGACTCACCTACAATGACTGGGTCATCTCCTAAAGATCCAATTAAGGAATCTTTAAAAGAACAACCACAAGAAGGAAGCCCATGTATAGAATGTCCAAACATTATGGAAATAGATCCTACAACTGAGGAAAGGGACATAGAAACAATTAATTTGGAAATAACATGCATGGAGGAAGAATACACTAAAACTACAGATATGCCTTCCTCTCAACAACAAGTCGATCAAGGGAAATATGCCCTAGTTCCAACCCCAGAAGAATTACCCATTGACGGGTTAGACACAGTCACAACAATAGAAGAGGTCATTATGGATACTCCATTTCAAAAGAGTCAGGTGATAGTACACTCCCTTTCCATTGACTATTTTAATTGAATGCAATATGAAAATTCAATGTGGGAGATGGAAAAGAATAGATTAAAAAGGGAATTAGCAGGAAACAACAAGAGGTGCAATTTCTACATAGCAAATTAGATTTGATAACACATCTATTTCCATAATTGATAGAATGTAGACCACCTCATAGGGTCTATGCTTTGTTCTTGAAAGAACAATTTCTCATGTATAAATTGATGCGGGTCCTTCATGATCTACACATAAGCATAGATTCGCTACAAGAGTTTGTGGCTGCATATGATCAGTCCCCAGACTATATTTGGAATTTGTTGTGTAAACTTTACCTGCATAATTATTTTGTTACCTCTAATACTGATTGTAATCCTTTTCTATTTGTTGGACATGTCCACCTATCCAGTTTACTTTCTTGGTCCAATAATGAGATCAACTATGGGGAACAATTAAGAAAATATAAGGGAGTTGAAAAAACTATCACACTACCCTTATGACCAGAGAGTGGTAATCCTCATAGGATGTATTGTGATTGGATGGAAATAGTATATGGGGTGAAAGAATCTACACACCGGAAAAGGATACTGAATAATAGTGAAGAGGTGTTTGCATCATTTGAGCAGCTCTCTTTATCGGATGGGAACAGGGCAACGAAAGGGTTGAGACAGAGATGGGAAAGATTACCATTGGAATTAAAGAAGTCTAAACCTCATAGACTTATCAACTTAAGAGATATTTTACAAAGAGTTCAATGGTACCTACACCCAGGAAGGCAACCTCATCCTGAAAGGTGGCTTCCACTTTCCTTCCAACCCCCTCTTCTCCTATGGCCACTATATAGTTGTATTGACAATGAGGTAGATGAACAACTGGAAATGAGAAGGGAAATAAAAATGGAGTGCACCAATGGTTATTACTAGCGCTTAGGTAGCTCTATGACTAGTGAGACACTAGAAGGGGATCTTTGAGTACTTGTGAAGATCAGAAATGTCTCAGTGCCTGAGGACATGCATTGATCTTCATAGGGGGAAAAATGATAGGGCATATTAATGCTATGTTGTAGAATCCCTAGGACATGCTCTTGCTAGGATCTTTTCCATGTTTTCATCATGCTTATTATGATTTTCCAGATACTTTTACTTATATTTGTTGTTATGTGGCATGTTGTCACCGAACCTATTTTGTGATTGGAAATACTTAAACATGCTACGCTTGGATGAAGATACTAGATTACTTATTTTGGAATTATATTTATGTCTTTTTGAAATAAATTTGTTGTTTAAACATGAATGATTAATGTGTATCTTGATGTATGTTATCCTAAATGTCTCTAACATCTGGAGTGCAGTGCACCAAATTAGCAACTGTTACCTTGACCAGGTAAATCACGCCCATGTTCTAGATGCTCGACCCAATCTTGCAGCATGTGCATACAGGGAAACCTCAAGCGTAGCCCAGATGGATTTGGGATGATCAAGGTGCCAGCAAAAAAGCAAAGACCAGGCATCATAATAAATTCTCTGAGGAAATGTAGGAAGAGTGGGAAGTTGGATTTGTTGTCAAAAGCATTTCCTTCCTCTTTCATGGATCGATTCAATCTTCAGTTTTATAGTTTCCTTTCATGTTTAGTAAGGCTATAATAAAATCTATTCATATCTTTATGGTGTGACTAGATAGCGGTTAGAGGTTTTTCTTTAAATAAAGCCCCGCTCCTATGTGAGAAGGAGGGTGTTATCAATTATAGTTTACATTATGTTTTCTTTACAGTTGAATTTGTAATACATTTTTGATCAATAGAGAATGAAGTTTTAAATCTACAGTTCAGCATAATTGAGTTTGGATACTCACTCAAGGGGGCCCACTTGGTGAGGAATTTGTGTTAGCTAGATAGGATCATTTGCATATAGTTTAAGTTTCCTGCACCTTGGTTTTATAATTCTGGTGTTAATACAGTTCCTGCAACCAAAATTTGTAGGGTAGTCCAACACTTCCTGCAGCCAAAGAGGCAGAGCTGTTGAAGTACTATGATTATGTTTTCCAACATTTTCAAGTTATAGTGTTCCTTCAAGTGCTTTCACTTCTACGTTTCCTTTCCATCATTATCTAAAACTTTAAAATAGTTTCTTTTCAAAAGTGATTTACTTCCTGCAGCCATAGAATAGTTTCCCTTCAAAAGCAATTTGTTTCCTGTGGCCATAGCATGATTTGAGTAAAAATCCTTGGTGCATATACTTTGCTGACCCGTTTCAAGTAACACATCCCTGGGTTGATAAATTAAATGAGTTTCTAGAAAGGAGGATAGTTTCTCGGTTGGATGCCCAATCCTCAAGTTATAGTACTTGCCTAGTATTTTATACCTTAAATAGAACCAATCAGTTAGAATGCAAATAATCATAACCATTTAAATCCACTAAAACAAGGTAAATCATCATCAATGATAATGCAAAATTGACATGTAAGCATAATTAAAGATATAAGCAATATTTCTAAATAATTACTCAGCAAGAAGAATCTCACAATCAACCAAAGAGACAACCAGAATAATGTATAAGTTAACAAAAAGGATAATGATCATGAACATAATATTCAAAGGAAATACATAATATATTAATGTATCATCACCTAAGTCTAGTAAGTGATAGAAACTCCCTAAGTGTGTTTGCACAATCCAACTAGGACTCTGTCTCTATTTGTTCCTAGTCCCTTCAAGATCCCAACTCTATCTTCTAGGATCTTCTAAGCCCTCTCCCAACTAGTCTATTAAATCTTCAATGCCTCTCCAAAATATGGCATACAATGTGCTTCACTTAGGTGTAACTACCAATGATGCGATTTCCACCTCTTAACTCTTTTTTGGGTCCATCCAAGTGCTTCTATGGTCTCCTCTCCTCACTAAGTGTTGGAAGGGGATTCAATTCCTTATAGAAATATTTTATAACTTCATTTGATCCCTTTAGGCTAGGGTATCAAGGTCTTCACCATCACTTTCCAATCTTTTGTTCAATCTTGGCTTTTAGGCCTAATAGGTCTATTAGCCCTATTTGACTAGTTTTTTCTCCTTATTTAAAAATATTACCAAAGAAACCCAATAAATAATGTGATATTCAGACACCCTTTATTTATTTATGCAAGATATAGTAGGTCTCATTTCTCCATGGTCTCCGTACAGGTCATCCCTAATTTTAAGGGCTTTTGGCCTAATAGGTGCCTACTGAACCAGTCAACTGATTTATCTCCCAAAATGTGGTTAAATAGATTTCTCATGGGATAATATTCCTCATAGGTATTTGTATAACCTTGAGGTCTTCCAAAATTCTCTTGGTTCCATTCATTCAATCGAACCCCTGCATCAAAACACAAAAAGACTCTGACAAGCTCCTAACCGGGTTGCTCTGGACTCACCTAGGGCGTGTTCATTAAAATAGAAAAACTAATATTTTAGCCTCCTCCATCCATATTTACACTATAAATAGGCTCTCTTAACATTTAAATCAAGCCCATGATGATTCCATAGTGGGGTTTCATGGGGGAGCCATTTTTATATACACAGTTCTGAATAAACCAGAGACTGGTTTATTTACAAAACAATTTACAAAAATAACCTATTGAATTGAAATAAAATTAAATCCAATGAAAAATGAAAGATAACTAGCCTAGTTACATGAATCCCACATGAATTTGGTGGATTCAATCCATTAATAGACTTTTCCAATAAAAAAATGTCTAACTGTCACAAAAACTAGGATAACAGTGTAAAGGAAAAGTACTTCAATTTCTTGCTCAAAAAATATAACCTCAAGAAATGGGATTCTTGGGGCTTATATACCCTTAAATTTAAGGTTAAATTGGTTAATATACTGACCATTCCCTAGTACAAGCATTTTTTCTTCATGGAGACAAAGTTGTCATGCAACATTGCAAAGTTGAAAATGTTGTCATGACAACATTTTGTCAACTTTTGCATTATGTCTCCTAACTTGTTCAAATAAACTCAAAACCTTATGAAATGATGTAAAACCATTAAAAATTCCATTTTGGGCTTAATTATCACCTTTCTCATGCTTGGTTATACTTCTAACCCAAATTACCAAGTTTAGACTCCAAAGACTAGACCTAGAACCCAAACTAAACATAATTAACCAAAACAAACTAGATTAGTCTAAGCCTAACCTAGATCAACCTAAAACAAGAAAAAAAGAGATTCTAAGGGATTTTAAAACACTCCTAACCTAGCTAGGGTTAGTACAAGACAAAACCAAAAACTAGGACCTTAGAGATTTCCTTATTGCTCCTGCACCATTCTCCCAAACAAAAAGATTTCAAGTCACCCCTAGACTGATTAAGTTGGAGTCGAGTCCCAAATTCTTGAACTCTATTTATTTGATCCAAGTAGCCTCTACATCTCCTTGTCCATGCCACTTGACCATATTTTCTCAATATTCCTTCTTTCTTGTCTTCTTATGGATTCTTAAATCAAGAATATTCTCTACTTTCTTAGTTGGTGGAGAGGGTAACTGCAAGTCTTCTACTTCTTGTTTGACCTCAGTGAGAATATAATCTAGATCAGGAGTTGGAACCTTATAAAGGACTAAGTCGGCAACATTGAAGACATGAGAAATTCCTATATCTTCTTGGAGTTCAAATTTGTAGGCATTATTACCATACTTAGCAATAATAGTACAAGGCCCCAATCTTCTCATCTGTAGCTTGTTGGGAATTCCCTTATACAACCTTGCTTTGTTTAGGTGTACCATCACTAGATCTCCTACATGAAATTGAATATCTTTCTTCCTTTCATCAACCTTATGTTTGATCTTTGCATTACACTCTTCCAATATCTTCCTTGCTGAATCATGTAGCTCCTTCATGGAATGGGAAAAATCCTCAGCATACCCACTCCCTTTAAATCCATTCTTCAATTCTCTGAGCTCAAAGATCCCTCTAGGATGAAACCTATAAACCACTTCAAATGGACTTTATCATGTGGTTTTGTTGACTGTGTCATTATAAGCATACTCTGCTTGTCCTAAAATGTGATCCCAAGTCTAACCATATTCTTTAGTTAGGCATCTCAAGAGATTAACTAAGCTCCTATTGACCACCTTAGTCTAACCATCTATCTGAGGGTGATATGCAAACCCAAAAGATAGATTGGTGCCAAGTTTTTGCCAAAGATTTTTCCAAAAATGACTCATAAATTTTGAGTCTCTATCTGACACTATACTGAGTGGTAGGCCATGAATCCTTACCACTTCCTTAAAAAACAAATGAGAAATCTGACAAGCATCATGTAATCTCTTACAAGGTACAAAATGTGACATTTTATTGAATCTATTCGCTATGACATAAATACTATCCAATCCTTGTTTTTTCCTTGGAAAGCCTACTTAAAAAACCATGCTAAGGCATTCCCATGGTCTACTAGGAATGGGAAGGGGTTGGTAGAGACCAACATTGGAAGAAGTTTCCTTGGCCTTTTGACAAACAATACAACATTCTACATACTATTTGATGTCCTGATTCATCCTAGGCCAATAATAACATCTTTGCACTCACTCTTGAGTCTTGTTTACCCCAAAGTGACCACTAAGGGCCCCATTGTGCTTTTCTTGAATCAAAATTTCCTTCATTGATCCCTTAGGGATACAAAGATGACTACCCTTAAACAATAACTCATTCTGCAATGTATAATCAGAGAATTCACCATGAAAATGATTTCGGTGTTCTTTACATACCTTGTATGCCTCTGCAAAGTCTCCATCCTCAGAGTATAAATCCTTGAAGATTTCAATGCCAATGCTATGCAATTGAACTTATTGCACTATCAAAAGCCTCCTGCATATTGCATCAGCTACTTTATTATGTTTCCCTTTCTTATGCTTTATATTGAATGTATAATCCTCCAAGTATTGCACTCATTTCATGTGCTTATGACTAAGCTTATCTTGGGAATTTAAGAAGCTAAGGGCTTGGTTGTTAGAATAGACAACAAAATCCTTAGGAAGGATATAATTCCTCCATTTTCTCAATGCTTGGACTAGAGCATACATCTCTAGGTCATAGGAAGAGTAATTCCTCTTTTCATCACTGATCTTCTCCCTGTGAAAATCCATTGGCCTCCCTTCTTGGCTTAAAACAACCCCTATAGAAACATTGCTAGCATCACACTCAATTGTGAAATTTTTTTCAAAACTTGGGAGAACTAGGATGGGTTGTGTGACTATCCTCTTCTTCAACACTTCAAAACCTTGATCAGCCTGTTCATTCCATTGAAACTTGGTTTTCATTCCACCTTTGATGGTGTCTAACATAGGTGCACTTATAGCACTGAATTGCTTGCTAAACTTTCTGTAATACTGAGCTAGACCATGACAAATCCTCACCTCTATGGAAGCCTTAGGAGTTGGCCAATTGATGATTGCCTCTACCTTTCTTGGGTCCATTTTGAGATTCCCATGAGACAAGACAAAACCAAGATATACTAGTTCCTGCTTCATGAACTCACACTTATCCGAGTTTATCATTAGCTTTTCTTCATGCAACATTTTAAACAAAATTTGCATATGCTTAAGATGTTCTTCTCTAGATTTTCTAAAGATCCAAAGATCATTAAGATAGACAACTAAAAACTTACCAATGTAATTTTAGACACCCTAAAATGGACAGGCTTGCGACTTTAGATTAAAAACACTAATTGTCATCTATTAATTAATGGTTTTTTAATCATTAATTAATCATCTATTTTCCTCTAAATTCATTTCTCAAATCATCTAATCCAATTCTCAAAATTAATTAAATAATTAATTTTATTTAATTAATTAAGCTTTAATTGATTAATTACCATTAATTGATTAATTAAACTCAATTTCCTATAGTTTAAATCAAATATTTAAACTTACTAATTAAATTCTCCCAATTAAATTAATTTCAATTAAATTAATTTAATTTCATCAAATAAAGCAATTCTTAATTAAAAAGAATTCAATTATCTCACATGTTGAAAACAATTATTAAATAAATGAATTAAATA
>MU223160.1:2290865-2301700 GCA_018584345.1 Thuja plicata
AATTATCTCACATGTTGAAAACAATTATTAAATAAATGAATTAAATACTCATTTATCTTCAAAGAGATAACTCCAATCAGATCACATGGGTTACTCCACCCATCTCTCCAGTCCACATAGGTAACTTTACCCACCTCTTCAGTTCAAAAAGGTAACTCATAATTAGCTCCTCAGTTAACCAAACTCTATCTCCTCTTAACCAAATAAAGAGGTGGAGTTTACTGAGGATTTCTCCTGTTCCTTTTGATCTCAACCATTCATCTCCCTATCTCTGGGATTGATCTCAACCATTCATTTCATCATCATTTCCTATATAATAAACCCTTCATAACCATTTGAAGGATCTAGGATTTCAAGCTTTAAGCGCCATTACTCTGTCAACATTCAAGCTATCTTGCGATCACACACACATTTCAATTGTCAAATTCTTGACGCTTCTCAAGTCATAGACGCTGCCCCGCCAATACTAAGCATCAAGAACAACATTTCGGAAGGAGTAGAGAGAAACAATAGAAGCTTCAAGCATCGAAGGGTTTGCATTCATTTGTCTTCCTTTCTCTTGTTTGTACATTTTATTGCTCACGTTTATGTTATTCATTTAGTAGTTATTGCATACTTGATTTGCATTCACTTGTGAACCTTTGCTACTAACCCCCACCCTTGGAAAGCTGTGGGAAACCGGAGAGAGAGGCGTACAGTAATCCTTCAACACCTTGTTCATAAGACTCATGAATGTGGATAGGGCATTGGATAGCCCAAATGACATTACAAGCCACTCATACAACCCTTCAGTGGTCTTGAAGGTAGTCTTCCACTCATCTCCTTCTTTGACCCTATTAGCACTTGCAAAATTTTGCATGGTTCCAAGCTTTCTTTCCTTGTCTCTGCAATTATTTTTGGTCTCTCACTTGAATCCCTAAGTCTTGTTGAGTCTAAATCATGAAAAAACCCTAAACCCTCAAGACTTTTTCTAATTTCACATTACTTTTTACAATTCACTTAGAGTCTTTTTTAAGTCACGTGTGCTCTTAACCTTGCCTTATCTTGCAATCTCCTGATCAGATTGAATATGCTCTTTTCATTTTGAGATTACGTGCGCATCATAGATCTAGTTCTAATCATGTGGTTGACATTGAGTTGCTAGATCAATTTCAAGTTCATGTTTTTATTTAGAGATCTAGCATAGAGCATGGATGCATATCTCATTGTGTGGTTGACACATGGTCTCATGATTTAACCATGGTCAAGACAGGGTTTGAAGTTCTCTTCGGTCACGAGATCTCCAGATAGACTCAGGGTTAAATGAAATGTTCCAAGACTTGGTGAGGATCATCGATCTTGTTTGAGATGAGTGGTTTGCGCTAGATCTCCAGATAATAGTCAAAGTCTTCATTTCTTTCAACAATTCAGTGAGGGTCATTGATCAGTTCATGTCCTTGTTCTCATCATGTGGTCTGCACCAAGTCTCGTGGTGGAACCCTAGTTAAGAAAATCATTCAGAGACTTGGAGATAGCATTGTCATTGAATCACCATATTTGATCATGGTCAAGAAAAGTAAGTCAGAGTTAAGATGTATTTTGCATGGACAAGATCTGGACCATTGATCAAGGTAGAGATCTAGGGCTTGTGCTTGATCACTAGATAAAGTCAAGAAGTCAATATGCATTCCGCAATCAGGAGAAATGAGCTGAGATAGAGACACGTGTCCAAGTAAGGATCAGAATCAATGGTTGTCATTGAGTCTCCAAATGAACCATGGGTTAAGGATTTCATTCAGTGACTTGGCGATTAGGTTTATCTTTGAATCTTCAGATTTAATCAAAGTCAAGAAAGGAAACTCAGGGTCAAGTAATGGTTTGCTGAGAGTGAATCATGGTCATTGATAAGGATCATGATCTATGGCTAGCGCTAGAGTTCCAAATAAAAGTCAAAGTCTCAGTTTCAATCAGAGATATGGCACTGATTGTTGATGTCTTTTAGATCATGTGGCATGTGATTGATCTCAGAATGTGACCCAGGGTTAAAGATTCATTTAGGGACTTGGAGATACAAAGGAAATGAACTATTCAGAGTTAAATACAGGTTAAAGATGAAGTTCATATGAGAGACAGATCTTATGGTCGACGCTAAGCTTCAATGACCAAGATGATCTCAAGATAATGGTAGAGGCATTGCGCTTGTGTGACACCTAGAAATATATGATCTTGGTGTCTGGATAACTTAACAGAATCTACGACTATATTTTAAAGTTCATTGGAGGCTTGATCTCAACCATCCAAGTATTTTTCTGTGCCACCTATGACCATTATAACCAAAACTCAAATATTTAAATCTTATTCTCATAGGGTTTCATGTTGGTGGACTCAGATCTTATCTTAGAGCTATTAATGAAATGATCTGATCTTGTGGGTCAACTTTGCATAGTTGTTTGACAATATAGGGATTGAAATTTGATATGGCGAGATACATTAAAAACCAGACTTGACATATGGGGTTTCTTATCAAATGGATAAATGCATATAATGACACTGGTCTCTTCTTTATTTATGTTGAGCTTCTCTCCATGTCATGGCTTAAGATTTTATACCTCAGGGTATTGCACTCAATCCATAGACTATGACGACTGATTTCAAATCAGATTTGCATAGGGAAAGGAACAAGATAGGGTTTCAACTTGATCATAGAATTGAATGCTTGAAATGATTGGTTCTAAACCCTAAGTCTAAATGGTTGGAAGCTTGTTGCATTCCTATTCCTATAAAGGAATTTTCAAGACCATTTAGTAAGGGCTAGAGAATTGGGAGAATATTGTAAAAGCATTAGGCTTGTATTTGTTTCCCATCTAGGATATAGAAGATGTGTTTCAGACTGTATTAAGAAAAAATTGAAAGTTGTATGATCTTTTGCATATTTTTGTAATGTGTATTTCCTTGTCATATTGTTTCAGAAACAAGATTTCATTATACTTAATATAAGTCTTCTCAGATTTTAAGTCTCCCCTTTGTGTTATCTGTTGAGTTGTAAGTTTTCTGGCTTATTGTATGATTTTTGCTTATGCATATGTGTATTCCACAAGTCTTTGATCTTAGATCAAATTAAAATGATTTGGATATTACCTTGATTCTATTAGATTATCTACTTAAGGATCTTGTAGTGTGTGATCTGAGAGATATTTATGTTTATGGATTTGAATCTATGCAATTAGGTTTGCTTCAGCTTTCATTATTATATTTAGGAGTTTACCCAACGGATAAGGCATTGATCTAAAGCAATTATTTTCTTTGGAGGTATATGTATGATAGGTTTGGCTATATTATGTCCCAAAAAACTTAAATCAAAACCATTTCATTTCCCTTTATGTTTTTCAGTTGGTATTGTTATCTTTTGTTCAAATCTAGAAGTAGAATAAATTGTAAAGTGTTGAGTTTTGTCTGGATTAGGTGTACCCACCTTGGTTTTGCAGAGCCAGAAGTGAAGAGGATAGTCTTATCCTATAGTTGGTCTAGTTACCTTGCATATCTATCATACTTAGAGTTAACCACTCCTAATATCAGTCTCAAGGTATATTGGTTTCTTTTCAAAGTGTAACATTTTTAAACACCAACAAGATTGCGAATCTGCTGGGGACATGTAGTAAAATTGTCATAACTAACGAGTAAGTTGATCATTGTAAGAATAGAGTTACTCAATTTTGGCCCTTTGTCATTATTTTATCTTGCGAGTTCTCTATTTGCAATTATTCATATCAGTTAGTGCGGTGATCCCAACTAGTGTTGGGTGGCGCCTCTGAAGTTTCTTTGCAACAGTGCTGAGTATTAAAAATAATTTCATCACACACTTTCCAATATGAGTTATAAAAGTACTAGGTATTGGTCAAAGAGACATCCTGAAGAGAGGTTGGGAGATGATATCCCAACTACATCTAATGTTGATCAACCAAGAGGAGGAAAAGATAATAGAAGAAACCCTCAAAATGAAAGACAATGAGAAGACATTAGAGAAGGAAGACCAGTTCATCGCAACCAAGAAGGAAATACATCTAAATATGAAGAAGCTAAGGCTGCAGACTTTGGAATAGGCTCATATAAATATTATAGTTCTTCTGATGAGAGAAAAGAAGAAGAATTTGATTCTACTCTTCCAAATCCTGATAGTATGGCTAAAAAACTTGTTGAAGTGGAAAGATTGATTCAAGAGCAAGTGGCCATCAAACAAAGAAGAGAAAATGAAAAGGAAAATAAGATCAGATAGGATCAATTTTTCCCCTAACAAAGGATAAGGGAATTTCTCAAGTTGGAGGCAATGAATTATGTTGAAAATCCTCAAAGATTTGAAGAGGAACCTCTCATCCATCAAGAAGTTGATTATCAAGGCTCAAAAGATAAAGGAAAGAAGAGGATGACATGGGTTACAATTGATGAACCAAAAAACCTCAAAGCTCCTATAGATCAAATGTCAAAAATGGACATTGATATTGAAAAATCTAAAAGGGAGAAAGAAATCATGATAAAAATGCTTGAGAAAGCACAGGCCAATGATGCTACTTTAGAGATGAAGAAGAAAATTGATTTTCTCCAGAAATCCTCCTGGTTTTCTCATTTTGGTGCTGAAGGAGCTACAAATTCAAATTCCAGGCCTTTTGCTTCTCAGGTTGGTACTCCTTTTCAAGGAATACCCCCTCCTAAAGAAATGTAGAAGAAATTTTCATTTCATAATATTCCCGATTATCCTAATGTAATTCCGAATGAAATTATGGATAAGCTTCCTAAATTTGCTAGAAACAATGTAATCACATGTGAGGAACATCTAAAGAAGTTTATACATTCCATGGATGATTATGACATTAAACACGAGGATGCAATTATTAATATTTTTGTTCTATCTCTAGTTGAGGATGTTAGGGATTGGTTTGATGCATTACCTCATCATTAAATAGGATTTATGAATGCACTAAAGGATTGTTTTAAGGATTAATATGGTGATAAGACCGACAAGGGTTTCCTATTGAATGAATTTAATAATATAAAAAAGAATTCAAATGAGGGAGTTGTTGAATTCAATACAAGATTCTAAAAAGCTATGCATAGGTTGTTCCAAAAAACAAGACTTGATGACGAAGTATGTCTTGTTAACTATTTGAATGCTTTTGATGCTTCAATGGAATATTATTTGCGAGACAATAATCCAAGAAGCCTTATTGAAGCTTATAAGATTTCTGTTAATATAGAAATGAAGAGACGGGTATCAGGAAAGATGGGTAAAAGGGATGATGGGAAGTTTACTAGGATAAATCAGAAAGAATTAGAAAGTAATAATCCTAGAGCTCCAAACAATAATAGGCCATCCTATAACAGTTATAATCTGTAAAATAGGATGAAAAAATACCCATACACTACCTGATACAATGATGGGAAACCTATTCTCCCACAGGGAAAAGACAAGCCTGATAGAGGAACCCATGATCCTTTGAAAATAAATTATGTTAACATGTGTCATGAGGATCCTTGTTTTGAACCTTGTTGCTCTCCACACAATTCTAATTATTGTTTTTTTGCTTCAAACATGTTTGCAAATCAAGCACAATAGGAGAGGGTGAAAGAAGAAGAATATTATCATAGCAGTGGTTATACACTAACCTTTTCATACTCAAGTGGTGAGAAGGAATATGATGATCAGGCTGAAGATCATGATATGCTTTCATTTGATGAAAAGGAAGTGAACATTGATAATGTAAGGTATAATGATACAATAGGTAGAGACTTTTGTAGTAGGAATACCTTTAGATGCAGAGAGGGATCAAATCACAACACACATGGTTACTCAAGCACAAATTAACTATAATTTAAGAAATAGGACAATTGGTAATGCAGATGGAAAACCAGCTGGTATGTTTATCAAAGAGACTGAAACTAGCCCTAAGTAGACATCAGAGAAAGAAATAATTGTTGAGGGTGTAAAGAAAATAAAGGTTAGAAAAGAGGATACACCAGGTAGTCCAAATATGGTCCATAAGATTAAAGTAAGGACACAAGAGATAAGTGCTTCCTCTATTAAAAGGGATAATAAAGAGGTTGAGCCAAAATTGGCTACACAAGTTGAAGATAAAAGTGTTATCACTATCAAGAAGGATATCTCTGACATCATGTACTCCCTTGTTGATATGAGACAAATGTTTTCACAGATCTTTGTCAGAGTCCCACTTTTAGAAATGATGAGAATAAGGGAACATAAGGAGAAAGTCCTCTCATAGATAAATAGTTTTTCTTATACAAGCAGTTTGAAGCCAGAAATGAATCAATAAAAAGGGAATGTCAAGGACAAATATGATAAAATGGAAAATAAATCAGAGGAGATGATTTCTAAGATCCCTTAGATTTTCTTAAATACAAATCATGTCAACACTCCTTTGGGAGCTGTGAGTCTTTTTTCTTGACTTTAGTTATTAATGGTAAGATGCTAAAAAATTGTATGATTGATTCAGGAGCATCCAATATTGTTATGCTTGTAGAATAATCCTCATGGGAGATGTCAAGCAATGGACTCAAGGGAAGTGCTTTTCATAGGTACTATCAAGGCTCTACCTTATAGACTTTTCGTATTTCCAGAAAAAGGTACTAACAATGAGTGTCCTTGTAGTTAAAATCCCTCCCCAATATGGTATGATATTGTCCAGGAAATCAAGTGCATCGATGGGAGGAAGTATCCAATGTGACTTGTCATTTTCAACCTTTAATATTTTTGGTCAAAATGTCAAGGTGTCTAGAGAGACTAGAACCCCTCATATGGTCCAGGAAAATGAAGATGAAACTATGAATTATATCTTGGATCCTTGCAAATCCAAGGCATTAAGGTTGAAGATGAGGTTATTCATTTGCTTTTATCTGAGGAAGAAGAGAATTTGTCAGAAAAAAATGATTTGTGGACTATGTACTTTCATGGTGTCATTTCAAAAGATGGAGCTAGTGCAGGAGTTTTATAGGTAACTCCTAGTGGTAAAACCTTTAAGTTCTCATTTACTTTGCTATTCACATGCATAAATGATGTTGCAGAGTATGAATCCTTTTTTATAGGTTTAGGGTTAGCCTTAGGACACAAGATCATAAATCTCAGAGTGGTTGGAAGCTCTGAATTAATTATTTCTCAAACAAGAGCTAGGTACACTTCCAAGAATCAGAAGTTGAAGCAGTATGGGAATGTTGTTTGGGATGAAGTGGAGAAGTTTGATGCATTTGGCATTGATTGGATAGGGAAGGGTCATAAAAAAATGGTAGACTTACTGGCTAATATTGCTTTGAGGTCAGAGGATACTATATTTACAAGAATTTCAAATATAGAAGTTCAATCCAAGCCTTCCATTATAACCAATGATTCTCAGTCATTCATTAAACCATTTTAGAATGGTCCTTCAACTTCTCAGCATGTGCAGTTACCTGATGAATATATGGATAAGTGATCTCCTTCCAACATACAAGATATTGGTTTGTATAAGTTTATTGATTTACAAGAAAATTCTTTAGGGAATTCTACTATTTCTATGCAAACCAATGATAGAATATTAAACAAGGGATCCAGTAATATGGCAGAATGTAAATGTATTCCTTTTCATCAGGATGGTAACTCTTTGAGGTGTGGCATTGAGCTAAAAGATGTTGAGAGTTACATTTTTTATGATTTTTCTGTATCCAATGAATGTCACATCTATATGCCACATGCTTTATATTTTCAACATATGTCTAATTTTCTTTCAAGCTCTACTAATGGATATGATGACCAGACAGATGAAAGTGGTTGTTTCAGTTTGTTTCCAAAACAAGAAGCAAAAAAATTTGTTTATGACAAGGGCAAACTAGATTAGAGAATTGGTGATGGTTTCAGACCATCAGCACTGATTTGACTCCTTCATATCAGTAAAAAGGGTGGGAGAGATGAGTTCTTTTCTTCTATACATTTGTACATATTCTTTCTATGTATTTCTATTTTAGGATAGGTTTCCTATTTTGTAGGTGTTCTTCTTATCCCAGAAATTATGAATCCTTGCTATGCATGCAAGATGCATACATCCCCAAATGGAGCCACTGTTAGCACTTGAAATTTTTTGCATGGTCTAAGATTTCTTTCCTTGTCTCTATAATTATTTTTGGTCTCTTGCCTGAATCCCTAAGTCTTGTTGAGTCTATATCATGAAAAAACCCTAAAACCTCAAGACTTGTTCTAATTTCACATTAATTTTTACAAGTCACTTAGAATATTTTTTAAGTCACGTGTGCTCTTAACCTTTCCTTATATCCCAATCTCCCAATCAGATTGAATTTATTCTTTTCATTCAGAGATTACGTGCACATCGTAGATCTAGTTCTAATCGTGTGGTTGGCATTGAGTCACTAGATCAACTTCAAGCTCATGTTTTTATTTATAGATCTAGTGTAGAACATGGATGAAGATCTCATTGTGTGGTTGGCACGTGATCTCATGATTTAACCATGGTCAAGATAGGGTTCACAGTTCTCTTTGGTCGTGAGATATCCAGATAGACTCAGGGTTAAATAAAATGTTCCAAGACTTGGAGAGGATCTTTGATCTTTTCTGAGATGAGCGGTTGGCACTAGATCTCCAGATAATAGTCAAAGTCTTCATTTCATTTAGTGATTCAATGAATCATTTAATTGGTCCTTGTTCTCATCGTGTGGTCTACGCCAAGTCTTGTCATGGAACCCTAGTTAAGAAAATCATTCAGAGAATTGGAGATAGAATTGTCGCTGAATCTCTAGATTTGATCATGATCAAGAAAAGTAATTTAGAGTTAAGATGGAGTTTGCATGAACAGGATTTGGACCATTGATCAAGGTAGAGATCTAGAGCTTGTGCTTGATTGCTAGATAAAGTCAAGAAGTCAATATGCATTCTGCAAATAAGAGAAATGAGCCGAGATACAAACACGTGTCCAAGTAAGGATCAAAATCAGTGGTTGTCATTGATTCTCCAAATGAACCATGGTTTAATGATTTCATTCAGTGACTTGCTGATTAGGTTTATCTCTGAATCTCAAAATTTAATCAGAGTCAAGCAAGACAACTCAGGGTCAAGTAAGGGTTTGCTGAGAGTGAATCATGGTCATTGATAAGGATCATGATCTATGGATAGCACTAGATTGCCAGATAAAAGTCAAAGTCTCATTTTCAATCAGAGATCTGGCACTGATCATTGATGCGTTTCAGATCGTGTGACATGTGCTTGATCTCAAAATATGACTCAGGGTTAAAGATTCATTTAGTGAATTGGAGATACAAAGGAAATGAACTATTCAGAGTTAACTGTGGGTTAAAGACAAAGTTCAGATGAGAGACAGATCAGATGGTCAGTGGTAAGCCTCAATGACCAAGATGCTCGCAAGATAATGTTGGAACTATATTGAGATGATGTACTGAGAGGGGAGGGGTGAATCAGTACCTCTAAAACTTTTCTTGGTTAGCCCATTAACCATTAGTCATCAATTTGTAATTTATCTTATCTAACTGTTCATCTTTATTTATGCATATGTAATCATATCATACATTCTTTTTAGCATGTAACCATGACAGAAACATTCATGAAAATAGATAACACATGACACAAGATATGATATAGAAGAAAAATCATGTTAAGGAAGTAAAAACTACAGTGGGGATTGTTACCCATAAAACTTCACTATCTACAGATAAGAAGGGGCTGGTTAAGGCTTACAATTGGTCACTTCTCATGACCTACCCTATTAGGAGTATTATAGTGGAGACCTGTTAAGATCTACTTCGTTTGAAGCTTTAGAAACATTGTTAAGTGTGCACTCTGTTAAAAGATTTGGAAAGAACAATTAAGTCCACCTTCTACAAAAGGATTTTAGATGTGATGCACTTGTTAGAATGCAACTACATAAGTTTTTGATCTGATGATATATGCAATTTTCAATTGCTGATAATAGATCCTATAAAGCTTCATATATATAAGTAACCATCCTTCCATGATTGAATAATACCTTTATCTGCTCGTCGGTAGCCTCTGTGTGTTCTTAATAACTGATGTACTTTGTTTCTGATCATTGCATGAATTTTGCCTTCTGCTCTTTAGATGCTCTTCATGGCTATCAATAATAAAAATTCATGTACTCACAATTGAGTATGAACATCTATTTATACTAATTTAGATTCAATTCTTTATTCATGCATCGCAAGTTAACTCTAGATCCAAGGTATACAACTTGACCTTGATCTTTAGTTTGATATGCTTTAGATCCTTTAGGATGCTTTAAATCATTTACATGAAGCTTGCATGACCATCAAATTATGATTTAAAAAAAAATAAAACTCTATAAATAAAATTACATTGCTTTATTCATCGTGTAAAAATTAGATCCACAATTTGCGGGTTCTTTATCTGTCTGTCGGTTCTGATAGTCAGTTTTCTTGGTCATTGGTGTTCCTTTCTTGAACTTGTCGTCAGGTATGCCTTTTCTGTTCCTGTCGGGTTAGTTCTAAAAACTATGTTGTCAGTAATTCTTGTGGTCACCGGTGATGCTTGTGGTCGCCGGTGATGCTTGTCACTTTTATACTTAGCATTTTTCTCAAAATCTTTATTCTGTCGGGTATGCTTGCATTTTACCGGTACTACATGTGGTTCACCAGTAATGCTTGTTGTCTACCGGTAATGCTTTTTCAATGTTTTTCCACTGAGTATCTAATGGAAAAATAATGTCATCAATCTCCCCCTTTGACATTAGTATCAAAAACATGATATGTGCAACATACTGAGTGTATTAGTATGTACACCTATGTATACTTCTTCCTTAGTCATTTTAATGACT
>MU223160.1:2307809-2320145 GCA_018584345.1 Thuja plicata
GGGGAGGGGTGAATCAGTACCTCTAAAAATTTTCTTGGTTAGCCCATTAACCCTTAGTCATCAGTTTGTAATTTATCTTATCTAACTGTTCATCTTTCTTTATGTATATGTAATCATATCATACATTCTTTTTAGTATGTAACCATGACAGAAACATTCATGAAAATAGATAACACATGAGACAAGATATGATATCGCAGAAAACTCCTGTTAAGGAAGTAAAAACTGCGGTGGGGATTGTTACCCATGAAACTTCACTATCTGCAAATAAGAAGGGGTCGGTTAAGGCTTACAATTGGTCACTTTTTATGACCTACCCTGTTAGGAGTATTATAGTGGAGACTTGTTAAGATCTACTTCATTTGAAGCTTTAGAAAAACTGTTAAGTGTGCACTCTGTTAAGAGATTTGGAAAGAATGGTTAAGTCCACCTTCTACAAAAGGATTTTAGATGTGATGCACTTGTTAGAATGCAACTACATAAGTCTTTGATCTGATGATATATGAAATCTTCAATTGCTGATAACAGATCCTATAAAGCTTCATATATATAAGTAATCATCCTTCCATTATTGAATAATACCTTTATCTACTCGTCGGTAGCCTCTGTGTGTTCTTGATAACTGATGTACTCTGTTTCTGATCTTTGCATGAATTCTACCTTCTTCTCTTTATATTCTCTTCATGGCTATCAATAATAAAAATTCATGTACTCACAATTGAGTATGAATATCTATTTATACTAATTTAGATTCAATTCTTGATTCATGCATCGCAAGTTAACTCTAGATCCAAGGTATACAACTTGACCTTGATCTTTAGTTAGATATGCTTTAGATCCGTTAGGATGTTTTAAATCATTTACATGAAGCTTGCAT
Source organism: Thuja plicata (assembly GCA_018584345.1). Lineage (NCBI taxonomy): Eukaryota > Viridiplantae > Streptophyta > Pinopsida > Cupressales > Cupressaceae > Thuja > Thuja plicata. The sequence goes on from MU223160.1 coordinate 2,308,687, forward strand.
GACCATCAAATTGTGATTTAAAAAAAAATAAAACTCTATAAATAGAATTACATTTCTTTATTCATCATGTAAAAATTAGATCCACAATTTGCGGGTTCTTTATCTGTCTGTCGGTTCTGATGGTCGGTTTTCTTGGTCATTGGTGTTCCTTTCTTGAGCTTGTCGTCGGGTATGCCTTTTCTATTCATGTCGAGTTAGTTCTGAAAATTGTGTTTCTGATAATGCTTGTGGTCTCCGATGATGCTTGTGGTCGCCGATAATGCTTGTCACTTTTATACTTAGCATTTTTCTCAAAATCTTTGTTCTGTCGGGTATGCTTGCATTTTACCAGTACTACCTGTATTTCGCCGGTAATGCTTGCTGTCTGCCGGTAATGCTTTTTCAATGTTTTTCCACTGAGTATAATAATGGAAAAATAATATCATCAGATAATGGTAGAGGCATTGTGCTTGTGTGACACCTGGCAAGATCTGAACTCGGTGTCTGGATATCTTAAGGGAATTCATGACTATGTGTTAAAGTTGATTAGAGGCTTTATCTCAACCATCCAAGTATTGTTCTATGCCACCTATGACCATTATAACCTAAATTCAAATATTTAAATCCTATTCTCAGAGGGTTTCATGGCGGTGGACTTAGATTTTGTCTCAGTCCTATTAATGAATTGATTTTATCTTGTGGGTCAACTTTGCATAGTTGTTTGACAGTATAGGGATTGAAATATGATATGGCGAGATACATTAAAAACCAAACTTGATAGATGGGGTTTCTTATTAGATGGATAAATGCACATAGTAGCGATGGTTTCTTCTGCATTTATGTTGAACTTCTCTCTGTGTCATGGCTTGAGATTTTAGACCTTAGGGTATTTCGCTCACATCCATGGACTATGGCAGCTAATTTCAGATCAGATTTGCATAGGGAAAGGAAAGAGATAGGTTTTCAAATTGATCATAGAATTGAATTCTTGAAATGATTGGTTGTAAACCCTAAACCTAAATGGTTGTAAGCTTGTTTCATTCTTGTTCCTATAAAGGAATTTTCAAGACCATTTAGTAAGGTCTGAAGAATCGAGAGAATATTGTAAAATCATTAGGCTTGTATTTTTTTCTAGTCTAGAATATAGTAGATGTGTTTCAGATTGTTAAAACATAATTGAAAGTTTTATGATATTTTTCATATTGTTGTATTGTGTATTTCCTTGTCATATTGTTGTAGAAACAAGATTTCATTATAATTAGTATAATTCTTCTCAGATTTTAATTCTCTCCTCTATGTTATATGTTGAGTTGTAAGTTTTTTGGCTTACTATATGAGTTTTTCTTATGAATATGTGTGTTCCACAAGTCTTTCATCTTAGATAAAATTAAAATAATTTTGATATTACATTTATTCTATTAGATTATCTACTTAAGGATCTTGTAGTGTGTGATCTGAGATATTTATGTTTATGGCTTTGAATCTATACCAATAAGTTTTTTAAGCTTTCAGTTTTGTGTTTAGGAGTTTATCCAATGGATAAGGCACTAATCTAAAGAATGAATTTTCTTTGGAGGTATATGTCTAATAGGTTTGGCTATATTCTGTCCTAAAAAACTTAAATCAAAACCATTTCATTTCCATTTATGTTTTGTAGTTGTAATTGTTATCCCACCATGGTAATGGAGAGTCAATAGGTGAGTCATTACCATTTAGCACTTTCTTGCCATTTATCTGTTGTTCAAATCTAGAAGTAGAAGATATTGTAAAGAGTTGAGTTTTGTCTGGATTAGGTGTACCCACTTTGGTTTTGCAGAGCCAGAAGTGAAGAGGATAGTCTTGTCCTATAGTTGGTCCAGTTACCTTGCAAATCTCTCATACTTGGAGTTAACCACTCCTAATATCAGTCTCAAGGTATATTGGTTTCTTTTTAAAGTGTAACAGTTTTTAACCCCAATAGACCCTAATTTGGTGGTATCCACTCTTTAGGTCAATCTTAGTAAAGTACTTGACATCCCCTAAATAGTCCATTAGGTCTTTTATCCTTGGGATAGGGAATCTATACCTAATGGTGATTCTATTTATGGCCCTAGAATTAGTGCATAACCTCCAAGTAACCCCTTCTTAGGAGCTAAGACAAAAGGAACAACACATGGGCTTATAATTTTCCTAATGACACCTTGGTCTATGATTTCTTGTATTTGTTTGGAAATATCCTCATTTTGTTGAGGGGTCATCTTGTATGCAGCTTTATTGGGAAGTGTGGCTCCTAGGATGAAATCTATTTGATGGCTAATGGCTCTTTTAGGGAGTAGGGTAGTTGGTTGTCCATCACTTACAATGTCTTTTAACTCCAATAATTCTTGTACTTCCATGGGAAGCTCTATCTTCTTCAGTGTCTTCTCTGTCTTTTCTTCCTTGGGCTTTAAAACCAGTGGATATCCTACTCCTTCTCCTACTTCTAGAGCTTCTAAGAAATCTTTCTCACCTACCAAAAGGACATTAGGCCCTATGGATTTCACTTCTCCTTCCTCTAGTAGAGACTGGATTTTAAAGGTTACACCATCCTTCTTGAAAGAGTAAGCATTTTTGGTTCCATCATGCATGGCTTGTATGTCAAATTTCCAAGGCCTTCCCAATAAGAGGTGGTAGGCATCCATTAGCAACACATCACATAGTACCCTATCCTTTTACCTCCCTATAGTGAATTCCACCCATGCTTTTTCATTTACTAGGACATGTTGTCCTTTTTTCAACCATGTAACTCTGTATGAATTGTTATGAGGAATCCTCTGCATTTTAAGTTTGCTAACTTCCTCCTCTAACACAATATTGTTAGTTGACCCTGATTCAATGATGATTTTGCATACTTTTCCCATAATCTTGCACTTCATTATGAATAGTGCTCATCTCTGACTCAGTTCTTCTCTCACTAGTTCTTTGATCAATGTCCTCCTAATCATCAAGTTCTCCCCTTCTTCTGATTCTAAGGGTACCTCTACATGTTTTTTACTACTACTGGACTCTTCTTGGACAAAATTGACTCTTTTGTCACTCCCTTGGTATGTAGCCCCTTTCTCTAGACACCTATAAGTAGGATGTCCTATTTGATTGCAGTGATAGCACTTCATTGTTAAAAAATAGGAACCTCTTCCTTGCCCATTGTTCCTTCCTCTCCAATTTCTATTGGAGCCTCTCCCTCTATTAAATTCTCCTCTACTTGAGTTTCCCTCATGTTTTTCAGTCAATTTAGTTTCACCTTGGATCTTTGGCTCTGTACTCCTACCACCATAACCCCCTCTATGGCCTCTGCCATCTCTTCCTCTTCCTCTACCTCTATTACTGCCTGAATCTTGTTTCTTTTTCAACTTTTCTTCCACCTTAATAGAAAATTGGTGGCACCTCTGGACTGTGGTAGGGGTTAGGAAAATAAGTTCATCTTGTATAGTCCACCTTAATCCATTTAAGTACCTGACTACCTTCACACATTCATCTTATGCAACTCTAGATCCCATGCATAGTTTTGGAAACTCTTTTGCATATGAGTTAACATCTAACTCCTTTTGTCTTAGGCTCTGCCTTTTTTTATGCAACTAAATCTCATAGTCTTCTGACACATATTCTTCTCTGGTTTTAGCTACCATATCTTTCCAAGTGGAAATAGGTTTCTTTCCTTCCTTCTCCCTCTCATCTTGGATGAATTTCCACCAAGTGAGTGTAGAACCTCTAAGCCTTTCTTTAGCCACTTTCACTTTTTGGGCTTCTTTTATCCCATCACATTCAAAATGGTTCTCAAGTCCTTCAATCTAATCTAGGACTACTTCTGGTTCCATCTTCCCACTAAAGATTGGGATACCCTCCAATGCCTTTCAACTTAAGTGTTTTAATGCTTTCAAGAAGGGTTCTTTAGTGAGGAAAGGGTATGGTTCAGGGACCTCATCCTCTATAGCTACTTCTTTATGCTTTCCTTCAACTTTGTCTTTGACTTCCTCAGTCTTTTCTTCTACTTGATCCATTTTTTTCTCTAATTGATCCAATATATTCCTGAGCAATCTATTATCTTCCTCTTTCTCATCCACTTTCTTTTCTAGCTCTACATTAGTCACCATTTTAGACTCTCCTACTAATTTTTTTGGCTGAAACATTCACCACAAACCTAATCTGGTAGGCTCTGATACCAATATGATAGAAACTCCCTAAGTGTGCTTGCACAATCTAACTAGGACTCTCTCTCTATTTTCTCCTAGTCCCTCCAAGATCCCAACTCTATCTTCTAGGATCTTCTAAGCCCTCTCCCAACTATTCTAACTTCTTCAATGCCTTTCCAAAAGATGATATACAATGTGCTTCACTTAGGTGTAACTACCAATGATGCAATTTCAACCTCTTAACTCTTTCTTGGGTCCATCCAAGTGCTTCTATTGCCTCTTCTACTCACTAAGTGTTGGCAGGGGATTCAATTCCTTCTAGACATCTTTTAGAATTTCATTTGATCCCTTTAGGCTAGGGTATCAAGGTCTTCACCATCAATTTCCAATCTTTTGTTCAATCTTGGCTTTTAGGCCTAATATGTCTATTAGTCCTATTTGACTATTTTTTCTACTTCTTTCAAAATATTCCCAAACAACCACAATAACTAATGTGATATTCAGACACCCTTTATTGAGTTATGTAAGATTTAGTAGGTCTCATTTCTCCATGGTCTCCATACAGGTGATCCCTAATTTTAAGGGCTTTTATGCCTAGATGGATTGTTCATGGTATAATCTTCCTCAGAGGTCTCTGTATAACCCTAAGGTCTCTATATAACCCTAAGTTCTTCCAAAATACTCTTGGTTCCATTCATTCAATTGAACCCCTGCATCAAAACACAAAAAGACTCTGACAAGCTCCTAACTGGGTTACTCTAGACTCGCATAGGGATTGTTCATTAAAATAGAAAAACTCATATTCCGGCCCTCCTTCCATATGTACACTATAAATTTACAAAAATAAACTAATGAATTGAAAGAAAATTCAATCTAATGCAAAATGAAAGATAACTAGCCTAATTACATTAATCCCACACAAATTTGGTATATTCAATCCATTAAAGGGCTTTGACAATAAAAAAATGTCTAACTGTCACAAAAACCATAATAATAGTGTAAAGGAAAAGTACTCCAATTTCTTGCTCAAAAACTCTAATCTGAGGAAATGGGATTCTTTGGGCTTATATACCCTTACATTTCAGGTGCAGGTGGTTAAGATACCGACCATGCCCTAGGAAATTATTTTTTTCTTCGTGGAGACAAAGTTGTCATGCAACATTGCAAAGTTGCAAATGTTGTCATGACAACATTTTGTCAACTTTTGCATTATGTCTCCTAACTTGCTCAAATCAAATCAAAACCTTATAAAATGATGTAAACCCATTACAAAATCCATTTTGGTCTTAATTTATCACCTTTCTCATGCTTGGTTAGACTTCTAACCCAAATTCTGAAGTTTAGGCTCCAAAGAGACCTAAAACCCAAACTAAACATAATTAAACAAAACAAACTAAATTAGTCTAAGCCTAACCTAGATCACCATAACACACATATACAAGACCTTATAAGGCCTTTTCAAACACTCTTGACCTAGCTAGGGGAAGAAAAATCCAAAACAAAAAAACTAGGACCTTAGAGATGTCCTTGGTGCTCCTGCACCAGTAAGAAGGAAACACACAGTCTACAAATGCTAAAATATCAAAATCCTCTCAAGTATCAAGTATAATAAGTAGTATCATCAGAGTGGGTATCATAATTAACCCTTTAGTCATTATAACTAATTTATCTAAGGTAATCCTAATCATTGATAAGGAGTACCTCACATAGTAACATACAGATCTATCAGGTAACCCCATAACATCAAGGTCCTACAATATCATGGATATATAAGAAGACATGAAGGAACATACCTAAAAAGGTTTATCATTTGCCAAACTAGAATGTGAGGTTATTATAGTTTGAATAGAATGGGTTATACAAACACCACAAGAAGGATCATACTCTTATCAAAACAAGTGTAAAAGTCCATATAACATTCCCTAACTTCCAACATGCATATCAAGGACATGTTAGGATTGGAGGGGCATTACACCTTTCATGTCATTATAGTCCGAAGCAAAATATTGCTTGTGATTTTGAAGCGATTTGGTTAGTGAAAATTGTTCCTCTTGAATGAGTTTATTATTGATATTCAATAATTATCCTTGTGAAACTTATACTTGATTTGTTAACTCAATCATTGAGGATTTTGTGAGGCATGAAATATGAATCTCATGTGGCAACAATTTGTGTAAATTTTCTTTGGTTTTTAGGAAAGCTTGATGAATCAAGCTTACGGAGGATGGACTGTAATGAGAATTTGTGACTAGATTAGCAACTATAAGGTTTCTCACTTAGTCCATAGTTTCTTTGCATAATTTTGGTAAGTACATCACCCTCCTCTTGTAGTTGTAGGAAATGATCTTTGTCGAGAATCATAAGTTGCACAACTGAGTTGACTTCCTCCATTTCTTCCTCTAGATCTGGCCATACTAGTTTTGCTATTTTAGATTGGATTTGTGTAGGAGAATACAAGGCTAACTTATTTGTAGTGAGACCATCAAAGATAGTCATGTCTCCTAACTGACATCCTATATTTGCATCATTCGTAGCTAAAAAGGCCTTCCTAGACTGATAGGATATCCACCCAATGTTTCTTTAGGAGAAAGTATCATGAATTTAGTTGGATACTCCCAAGAATCTAGGGTAACTACCAAATCTTCTACCATTCCATCTAGTTTGACAGTTGAACTATCATCAAGTTGTAGGATAGTGGGTGTAGAGCTTAGATTGGTAATTTGAAGATGTTGCATTGTATCCTTTGTCATGACATTTGGATGCCCCTAAATCTATCAAATCATTTTTAAATTGAGTTAAATTAATGATGACTTCAACTACTGGGATACCAAGATTAGAATACTTAGGTATCACAACTTTACCAAACATGATGTATACCAATTGTCCAAGCACATGTACTATTTGGGGATCTTTCCTCTTCCTTCCTAGCTTCTTGAGGCAGGATTCCTTAGTGGATTTAACATAAATAGGAACATCTTTTATAGCTTGAAAGAGGGGAATCTTGACACATATATGCTTCAATTGGTCAAGGATATCAAAGGCTTATTCCTCTTTTTTCTTGGTTATCTTAGCTTCCAATCTTTGTAGAAATGGAGGAATTAGGTCAGTTTTCCTAGGAACTTCAACTTCTCTAGTCAACTCTGCTTGAGTAGGTATAGTATGAATAGTTTCGGGTTCTAGCTCTTCAGTAGGTACCTAATTTATTACAATAAAATTTGGGGTTGGTAACCTTGTTCTGGACCTTAAATTCATATCGCTTAAGGTCATAACAAATGTAGTGTAATGATTTATAGGGTCTGCAAAAATAATAGGTTGATTTTGTTTTAGCGGTTTTCTATTAGGATTAGGCATAGGTTGGGTAGGTATCTGGGTTGGTCTAGGAAGGTTAGCATTGTTTGCAAGAGGTTGCATGAGTGATTTTTTCTATGGTTGTTGGGGTGGCTCAAGGTATCTATAGGTTGATTCTTCCATTGCTGGCTTCCTCTCCATTGTGTATTTTGTTGCCAATCAATCTGAGGTGGTTTTCATGCCCCTTGAGTGTCTTCCAGATTCCTTTAGGTTGTTGTTAGTTTCCTTGAGGATTTTTCCACTAAGGGTTCTGATAGTTTGGCCACTGAGACTATGGGTTATTCCAAGGTTGGGACTGATAACCTCCCAAATTAGGATTAAACTAGGGTTGTCATTTATTATTATAATAATTTGAAAAAGGACCACTAAAAGTTAAGGGGTCTTGTGGCATACATTGTCTTGGAACCCATGGCCTTCTTTGAGAAATGTAAAAGATTTTATCATCATCTCCTTCAATTGGGTTGAATTGAATAGGTGGTTTATTAGCCTCCATGTTGGCCACCATCTTGCATCTATAATGCCTTTTCTTTTGTCTACAGTGAGGGAAATATTCTGCCAGTATTGCCTCTACTTCCTCATGCTTCTTCTTGGCTTGCATGGTGTGTGAATATGTAGCCATATTATTGATAATATCCTGCTTAAAGTATATTATTATGTAAGTAATTTGTATCCTTGAGACTTCATTACCAGATGTTTTTCCTATAACAGAGTGATAGCCTCTTCCTTTTTTAACAACTTCTGTTGAGTAGTTGAGACATATCTTCTTGATATCATCCCAAGATTCTTGGGTGATATCTCCTCCTTCCATTAAATCCAAAGCTTTATTGCACCCATCATTGATTCCTCTTAGAAAGAGAAACTTTTGTGATTCTCCATTCAAATGATGGTGGGTGTACTTCTCTAGGCTGGATAGAAACCTTGATATGTAATCCTCCAAACTTTAATCTTATTTTTGATGCATTATGAAAATATCATCTCCTCTCAGATATTTTCCTCTGTAGTCTTCCTTCTACTTCTCTAAGAATTTTGTCTTCATCTCATCCCAATTCTGCACAACATAACCTCCTAGGACCATAAACTATCTCAAAGATAACTCTTTCAAGGTGGCAAGTAATAACTTGATCCTATGACCCTATGTCAAATTCAAATAGGAATGTGTTAGGGAACTCTGTGACAAGGTCATAAAACTTGGGAAGAGTTAAAACAGGTATATTCTTAAGGTTATTATTTTCATGTTGGTAAGTAATAGGAAATGGAAAGGAAGGAGGATTCGCTATCATTCTTGGTTGAGCTCTTGGCTGAGAACCTGGTTGATAAACTACTAAATCTAGCTGAGTATCAACTTGATTTTCATTAAATGGGTTGACAAGTGGAGGATTATTCAATTTGGCTAAGATTTCAGCAAAAGGATTTGCGTCAAGTGACTCATCAAAGATATTCAGACCAACTTGTTCTTCTTCTCAGGGATATGTAGAGGGGAATAAATTTGGCACAACATTAGCATAGGGGTTCTTCTTCTTCTTCTTCTTCCTCTTCTTGGTTTAAAAAAATCTCACCTAACTAATTTTTCAGGGTAATTAGGAAGGAATCTTCCTAAAGCATCTCTTCTTCCATGCATGTACATTGGTGAAACTGAACTAACTTAGGCTAAAATGAAACTTGAAAACTATATAGAGTAAATTAAACTAAGGAGAACATGAAATGAACTAGGAATTGAACTCATGAATGAAATAGGTCCTTAGCTTGACACCATCCCCAACAACATCTCTAAAAATGCTTGACTTCCCAAACGGATTAATAACTAGGTCTAACAATTCACCTCACAGATTGGACATCTAACTGAGTAGCTATATTTCTCATTGTGAATGTTCATTTACCCTTCAAACCAGGGTGTGTGAACTTGAAATGGGTCTGCAATGTATATGCACTAAGTTCCTATCAAAGCCATGCTAACATATAACATTTAAGGAAAACAATGCTTGAAAGGTAAATACTGGAAAGACAAATGTTGGAATTGAACTTAACTCAAATGCTAAAGAGAATTAAAATGCTAACTAAGATTATCAAAACTACTACAACAAAGTTAAGGATGTGTAGACATGAACTACTTTGTCTACCTTTGGCTACACAAATAGTCACAGGAAGATGCTTCCAGAGGCTACAGGAACATACAAACTCCCAAAATTGTAAATTAAAATGAAATAAATTACTTCTGAAGCTAAAAGGAGTTACTCACAAAGTGGGCCCCCTTGAGTGAGTAGTAAGAAATTGATTACACACTTATAAAATCAAAACATATATTCTTTATTCATACTTGCAAAATGTGTTGATTACAAGTCATTACTGAAAACAACATAACTCTATTGGAAACTAATATGCTATTACATGAATTATCAATCTATCCAACTGACCTAGCCTCTGAGGAGGTTCAACTTCTTATTTATAAGAAAAGGCTTACTAGCTAATTAATAGATCAACACCAAGAGAATAGGCATATCCAAATTATTTCAAAACTAGAAAGAAGGAGAAAATCATCCACTATGTGAAGAACATCATACTTGTTTAACAACATAAAGAGAAAATCTAGCTTCCACTACATCCTAGATTTATTCCTCATTAAAATTAACCATCAAACTAGCTCAACATGAGTTGTGACCAACTCATCAAAATAATTCTTCAATTGTCGATCCTTACTGAGCTACAGGGACTTAGTCTTTAAAGGTATAACCCAGTTGAGTGTTATTTGTTGATCATTTCTTCATTCAATGGTTATGCATCACAAATGTTAACACACACAAACCTATACAATACACAATATATATTAATTCATCACAAGATTAACTATCCATTAAACCATAATTATGACTAGAAGGTATATATTACATATTATCATGAAAGAGTATTTGGAGTCTATATCAAGGATTAAGTCTTTGTAACCAAGTCCAAGAAACTGGTTCATGAGTAAACTACAAGACACTCTCGGAACAAGACACAACAAATAAAATAGAGTAGCATCATTAAAAGAGTCATTAATTAGGCCCATAAATACCCTTGAAATTACCACATATATTTGTTCCTCCATTTTGTCCTCCACCAAGACCCCAACCAAAAAATTCCATGCAAGATTAGATGTACCAATAAATTTTATAGTAGCAACAACAATACCAACATTTACCGCAATAGTTCTTGAACCTGTAAGTTCAATAGAAGAATGTCCCTGTTAATATCCAAAATTAAAATGTCATTGCACCACCACCACTAGCCCCTCGGATCCTATTAGAAAATATAAATAAAGTAAACTAGATTTAGGAAAGAATCCAAGAGAGAGTGCAGAAATGAAAATGTTTACCATAAATGAAAAGATGATCCAAGATCAATCACCAAGAAGCTCAAGAACAACACCAAGACAATGTTTTTAAAAGGGGAAAAACTAAGAAAAACCCGTTATGCTTATAAAATGAATGAGGCAAGAATCCAAAGAAGAAGAGAGAGATGGAGCAAGAAAGTCATTACAACATTGTGAGAATGAGAATGGAAAAGAGAGAAGAACTACTCCATGAGAACCAACTTGTGAGAACCAACCTTAAGAAGTGAGAGAGAAGCATCTCTTAAGTAGAGATAAGTGAAGGAGTTTGCATGTAACTCCCATATCCTATGAGTTCCACATTCATATTAAGTGTGTGCCATGTGTAGGAATCCTCTTAGGGAGGAATATCTAATTTCCTTATTATAGGAAATACAAAAATTTGACATGTCTTCCTACTTGGACTAGAGGACAAATACAATATAGGATACCTTTGTTTATCCTTTAATTACATATATCACCAAGGAAAGATTAAATTATAACACCCCCCTTAAATCTTTACTTGGGGAGTTTACAACAAGGGAATTAAACCCAAATTTTTACAATGAGAATGAAGTGTCTCTTTACAAAATCTGCAACTTGGTCTTCAGTATAAGGAAGAGATTTGATTGTCTTGATTC